>JAOEHY010038556.1:6506-21439 GCA_025447955.1 Psilopsiagon aurifrons
CCCACACACCACAAAACAAAAAAAACCCATAACAAAAAGAAAAAAGTCAAAGCATTTTTTTTTTTCCATTTTGAGACTTATTAAAAAACCTATTCTCCCCCCTCCAGCACAGATACTGCTTTTAAATAAAAAACAGAATCAAAGTGTTTACCCAAAGCATTTGCTTTCTCCATAATTGCTTTTATTTGGAGGAGGTTCTCCCCTACAGCTGGATTAGCAAATTTCCTGCCTATTGCCGTTGAACAGCATCTGCATTTCTCTTCAGGCAGGAAGGTGCCTTTCTCTTCGGCTGTTGTGACTGTCAATATTGTTAAAGGAAAGGTTGGTACTTCTTCCCAAGCAGTTTCTGCTATTAGCTAATGACTAATAGCAGTCCTTCTCAAGGGGGGGCAGAGCATCCTCTCAACTCTCTCAAAACAAGCAATAGGACCAGCTTGGGTCAGAGTAAGCATTTTACCCAGGAGGTACCTGCCTCTCTTACACACTGGGCATGTAAGAGTTTTTCTCTTTACAGAGAGGCTGCTCTAAAGCAGGATCAACAGCCAGAGTACAGCCTGCAGCAAAATTCAGCCACCTCATGGCCAGTTTAGGATGACCCTATTTGCATCCATCCCTTAAGGTACCTCCTGATCACAGGCAGCAGTGGATAGCCATGATTTCAGAAGAAGGACCTGGACAAAGATGATGGAGATCTCCAGGGATGCTCTCTGCAGACTCTCCCAGCACCTGGCTCAGCTGTGAAGTATGACAGGGTGTACCTGAGGACTGCACAGGAATGCCAAATGCCCCAGGGCCGTAGCCATGGTTCTGCCTGGGAGAGGTTTAACATGCTCACGGAGGCACCAGTATATTTTCAGAAGCTTGAATCCTGCCTGGAGTCAGTCTGGGACAAATTCAGACACCTTCCGACTTTCCACACTGGGGCTGAGTTTTGAACATGGCTCAGCACAGTGAAGTTTTAAGAGGAGTTTGATTACTTTGGTCTTTTCCTCTCATCCTCATTATTAATCTTACTGAAGGAAAGCGTAATTACTCCAAACCAAACCATTTGCCAAATCATTTCTCGGCACATTTTTACTTAATGTCCCTTCTAGGAACAAAGTACATTTGGAAACCTCTGTGCTCTATCCTTGGCCAACAGTGTAGCCATGAGCGTGTGACTGCAAGCACTTAATGCTGATGCTGGGAAATGCCCAGCCTGGCTGGACAAGAAAAGGCTCCTCTCCCAGCAGAGGACCAGCCATGAGGGTTTAGTGCTACAAACGCTCCCAGTGGAGTCTCTCTTTGGCCATTCCTGATTTAGTGGGCTCTTCCCTGGCTAGTGACAAGCGAATACAAAATGGGGTGCAGACTTGAGTGGCTCTGATCATCGTGGCCCTTTTGCTCTCTTTGCTTGGGTGCCAGCCCTGAAAAGCCATCTCTGATATTCGCTACCAATTCAGAACCTGTGTCCTGTGAGGATGCTGAGCACATTTATCTCCCTCCCCACCACTGATTCAATTTTGCAGCTCTCCATGTTTTCATTTTACCCAGTGCCAACAGGGTTGCGATTACAAGAGACAACATTCATATAGACTCAACCTGGCCAGAAATACCAGAAATTTCAAGCAACAGCCTGGTTTTTTTCAGAAGTGCAGTAAATCCAGAAGAGGTCCTGAAATATGAGAGCAAGTTGGGCTTTTTCCATGTCTGACGTTCACCCTTTGTAGCTCTGCAGAGGCTTTCCTATCTGATACTCCTAGTAGTGGGATTTTGAAGAGGAGATTGTCCTACAAATGAGTGTGGCAGCTGGTTCACATAAGGGCCTGAGTTATAATCAGAGATGAGGACATTGCTTTCCTTTTGTGTTTCTTGCTATGTTTTGGTTCAAACCTGTAAACAGACTCACATCGAGTGGATCTGCATTCTCCATCTGGTCCTGTGATCCAATTTCCTGGCAGGAATATTCCTGACATCGAATAGCACAGGAATGTTGCAGTGCATCCATCCATCCCACGGACAAAGCTGAGTGCTCTAGTTTGCTGGTTTCTGTGCAGGACTCAGCTATAGCATTTCACCCAGTTTCCCCGCTAGCGAGACCAATAACTCATGGCTGACAAAAGCAGCTCTTCCAAAAGAGCTTCCAGACATTCATGGATGGAGGAGCCAATGCTCTCCTTCAGAGTTCTTTCTAGTGATTACATAGCATCTCACAGTTAAAAAATGCGTGCTTTCTACCCCCTTTGAATGCATGTCTGGCTTTTGCTCCCAGGCACTGGCTCTTGTTCTACATTTCTCTGATGGATTAAAGATGGGGGAAAAAAAAGAAGACCCCTTCCTAAAGAGTCATGGAAACAGGGATTCGAATCCATCATCACAAATATGTGGAATGACTCTCAGCTTCACATGGCCAGAGAAGGTCAGTGATACGTCACAAAAGCATCACTCAGAGCAGAGACTGGGAAGCACAGCAGGGAGCAAAGCCTTTCCAAGGATGCCTGGGGAGCAATGCCATGGGTGTAGCAAGAAAGACAAGGAGAACAGGGAGCCTGGCACCACTGCTGGTGAGAAAATCAGGATTCAGCACCCAGCTCTGCACAGAGTGCTTCAACTCTCTGGAAACAAGGTGTCCTCTCCACTTGCTCTCTCTAAGCTCCTCCAGACACAAACTACCTCTAACCAGAAGCACACAGCATTTGGAAACGTAGACATGAACCTGCCCACACTGATGAAGGGCAGCTTTCTGGGATGATTTTCTTGCTAATCGCATCCTAGTTTGTCTTCCATCACACCAGCTACTTCCAGCCCACAAAGCTCAAACCAAAAGGCACATCTAGGAAATCTGTTAACTGATTTCCCAGCAGTGGGTCATTACCCGTGACTGCATCCATTCCATGTTCTTCCCTTCAGCTGGATGCACCCCCCTTGCCAAGGAGGCACCATAGCTGAAAACAGCACAGCAACCTGCTTGGAAAGCAGGAGAAAACAGGAGGCAGCACCACTGAGCTGGCCAGGACAGACAAAATGCAGGGTTAAGCACACAGGCATGTTCACATTAAAGTCACACAGTCATTGTTAGTCGGGGACAGGACTCCCATCTCAAGGCAGGATAAGCTGTACACTGTTTTTTCCTTCACATTTTTGTCTCCATCAGATCTGCACTTATGGTGTCGACAGCATCCTCACACCACCTTTTCTCGAGTCTCCCTATCCTAACTAGACCCAGGAAGATTTCTCTACTACCTCACTTGCATGTCCATTGCTGCAACAGATGTAGGTGGGCTTGGTGATCAGTTTATACTCACCTCTTCTTGAGCTTAAGCCCCAATTCTTTCCTCCTAAACTAGATGCTGGAACTCTGCTTACCGCTTTTCTTCTCTGGATGTTTTTGACCCAGTTTGCAACATCCTTGACATGCAGTTTGCCCAAACAGAGCACACCTGGAGCTCTCTCTGTGGAGCACAATGAGAGGATGTTCCACAAATGAGGCAGAACTACAGAAGATGCTGGGGGTGAAAAACATCTGCCTTTCTTCAAAAAGATGCAGTGTTTTTCACTGAGCCAGGAGAGCTGGTTCAAGGCCAGGTAAGCAGATTTGCAAAGGGCACAGAGCCACAGCGCTCCAGCATAGGCTCCTTATGCTGAATTCATTCTGCTTTATAGACAGCAGGTTGCTGCTCGTGGCTACCATGACACCCTTCTTTACACGGCAACATGCAGAAACACACTGGGCTGTGATGTTGGGGAGATCTGCTCTGTAAACACATCAGATGAGTGAGACCAGCCATGTTCCCCAGCAAGACAGATTTCCCCACTGGAAATCACTGGTGGAGACAAGATGGATCCATCCTATGGGGTGCTCATGACCAGACCTCACAGAGCACATCCCATAGAAGATGAGCTCTCCTGCCACTGGAGGGCTTGGCTGGTGGTAGAGCATTCAGAAGAAGGGTTAGCACCAAAATAGGTCATTAGTGAGCAACTGGAGTTCTCCATTCTTCTCTGGGCCTCCCATTTTCCTAACAGGAATGCCTAAGAAAACCCAGTGGGGGGTGGGAAGGAGGAACTTATTCTCTTCCAAAGACCAGTCTTTGTTTGTCTGATCGTTTTTTTAAACGATCGAGTAACTTGTGAATACATTTTCTGATGATTCCCACATCCTCCCAGCTGGAGAACAGTTCATGAACAGACTCCAAACTCTGTAAATGAGCTTGTTAGTCATAAGTCTTCAAACAGGCTTGATAAACAACTTTCAGCCTGCAGGATATTCATCAGCCATTCTGTCTGCCTGGTCTCCTGACACTAATTTGTTATTTACAGTGAGAGATCCCTCTCCTAAATCACAGGTGATTGTTTCTTTTCACTGATTAGCTGATTTATTTATTTATTTATTCAGGAGAAACAATGAAAACCAAATCCCAAACAAGCAGGGCATTACAAGCACTTATTCCTGAGTGGTTCCCCTAGTTTTCCATGAGACAGAGCAGCAGTTGTCCAAATGAAACAAAATATAAGTAAAGATCTCTCTGGCCAAACTTTAAAGACCGGGCCAGCAGAGAAAAAGAGAACGACCATCCCAACCAGCCACTGGGAATTTCACTACCTGCCACCAAACGCTTCAGGGACCTTACAGCTGACCAGCACATGCAGCTCTTCGCATCCTTTGGGTTTATGGAGAGCCCAAGCATCACAAGATGTTCAGGAGATCTGAATCCACATGCAAAAATCTGCCACTGAAAACTGTTTCACCTCATGGATGGATTCAAGCAACAAACACAACTTGCCCCAAGGGCATGGGGTGCACTCAAGTGTACCTGAGCAGAAGGTGGGTTCCCTGCAGGAACAAACTTGCTAGAAGTTGCTCCAGTTCATGGAAGTGTTTCTCCTCAATGCTAATCAGTTAATTGACACCGAAGGTGGCCAATTCCAGAGAATGTAGATGAAATTGCAGTTTGCCGGGGGCAATGCAGAGGGAGAAGAACCTTTATGAATTGCTGTTGAAGCCAAGCTCTTATATAACATACATCCATCTGATTTCAGAGCCCTTACTGAGGGGCCAAGACTTTACACAGTTGTATGGGCAGTAAAACTGAGGTACACCAAGGTGAACTTGGTCAAGTCATGGCAGCAAATACACAGAAAAAAAGACCTCAGGACCCCATGGCCAAGGCACAAAGGCATTTTGAAGCAATGAAAGACAGTCTGGGTTTATCCTGCTGGTCCACATCAATTGATGTTTGGCAGGGGAAAAAAAACCAAATCCTACTATTTCAATATAGACTTGGGTGCAAGCCTTTTTTGGGTAGGCTCCAGCAAACACTATACCCTACAAACCCTGCCCCACTGTACCCTCAAGCTGAGTGATCCTATACTGCCTGAGGAACACATGGAGCACACAAATGCCCTCCCCAATAGGCTGCCTTGTGTGTGTGCATAAAATGCAAACCTGTGTTTCCATCACCACCTTAGCTCCCCGTCCCCAATTCACAGAGAAGTACAGACTGCTGCCAGCATTCAGAGTGAAGGCAGTGGGATGCAAAGCTCAGCTTTGGACTGGTCTTGAAAGCTCTTTTTCTCTCTATTACTGCAAAGTCACCAATACATTTGATCCAATAACCTCGAGCACTCAAGACTGGACAGGCAACACTACTGGCTCATGTCTAGGACAGGTTTCCCAGTGCCAAATGGGAACAAACACGCTCAGAAAAGACTCAGACTTGTCACCAGCTTTCTCCAGCACTGTCAGCAAGGGAGTCATCCATCCCAAGCAGCAACTCAGTGCTGGACTCACAAACCTCTGCTCTGTACCTTTCATGTGGGGGAAAACACAATGCTGTGCAGGATGCAAAAGGATAACAGGTATAAAGTGCTACTGGCATTTCAAGCCACATGCTGAGGGACAGCACTCATAAAGCTTTACAGGAAATCAGCCCAGACTTCAGGGGACAGGAGCTGCCTGCAGAGCCACTGGCTAGGGCAGCCCTTTCTGCAGCACCAGGCCCAGAGCATTAACACTCTGTTTTCACTGTTACAGCTCAGGCACTTTTCCCTATTAAAGTCCAATCTATCCCTGCAAAGCCCCAACTCTGCTGAACTGACACACAGAAATGATGGCTCTTTGGAAGCTGTGAGCAGGATTTTTTTCTTCTTTTTTTTCTCACCAAATGTGTATTGTATTAGTGATGCTTCCAAAAAAGAGGGTGGCTTCCAGAAGCACTGAACAGCTTTGTCGGCACGCCGGCTGCAGCTTAGCCCTCCACTCATTCAGAAGCCACAAACACAACAAAACTGAGATCAAATAGCAGACTACTAAAGGCCCTCATGGGTTCAAAACCTACCTAACCTTGACTGGTCCAGCACTTACACTGCCCACAAGAGATGATTGGAAGCTACATGGATACTGCCTTCTGCAATCACCTAACCTGCTCTGTCACCCCCAGGCATCCCACTTTATTCCAAGTGCCCCTGGGACTGCTGGTCCCCTTCAGAGCTGGATGCAATTTTCCTTCCCCAAGCCTGCCTGCTTGGCAGCTGCAATTGGCAATTTTGTCTTACCCCATATGCGCAGGGCCATGGATAACTTTGGTTTTACTCTGGTCAAGGAGGCCACAGGAGAAGTTCATCCACTGGTGGGCTCAGAGCAGGAAGCGATGTCCCCAGGGCCCTGATGAATTTCACCTCTCAGTGCAAAAGCATTTTTGCTGCCTGAGCAGCTCATCAAGATGTGGAGAGGGTCCTAGCCAGGCACTGAGTGGCTCTTTGGACGTTTGCCCTGCCCAGGAGTCCCGCTGACTGGCTGGAGTTTCTCCTGTAGGAAAATTTCTCTAGCCAGAAATGGGGGAAACATTGGGTGGAATATGAACTGGATGCTGCAATAGGATGTAGTGACTTGTTAACAGCATAGCTGGCTCCCCTCACCTCTTTTCTAACCTTCCCTTCCAGGAATACAAGGCACCAAGATGTCCTGGGCTGCCATCTCAAGGTAAATGTTCGCTCCATATGGGCATGACAAATCCAGACTGTCTGGGATGCTGCTTTAAACACTGGCATAACCTTTTCTCGGCCTCTGGAGGTGAGAGAGGAGCCCAGAAAGCTGTGTAAGCTGAAATAGATGCTCACTGGCTTGCTCATCAGGCCTCTCCTCCCAGCTTTGGCTGCTGGAGACTCAATCTTGCAGATGCCAGGCTTTCCATTGTAGGAGGCCGCCCTCAGTCGTCAGCTTCGGCACCACTGCTCCCTCCCTTCTCTTCCCAACCAGCATCCTCCAGATGTACTTGTTTGAAAGAAACTTCTCTCAAAACTACACTACTGCAGTCCCAGCAGACACACAGTGCACTTCTGCTGAGCTCGCATCCCCACCTCACAGCATCTTCCAGGGCTACACAACAGACTAGCTAGGTCCAGCAGAAAGCAGGTAGGAAAGGAAATGGCAGCTTAGGTACATATCACATGTTTACAGATCAATGCAGGAAGGATAAACATGAGCAGGGCCAGTAAATCTAAGAGTAAGAACTGCAGGACTGTCCTGGAGGACCCTTGGACCACTGGCTGTAAGAGTGCTGTAGTTACAGCACAGGGTGACAAAGGACAAGTTACTACAGACATGTGCTGTAGAGCTGGTGGCACCTTGCCTCTATGCACACGTGAGCTTCCACTAACAGTCTGTAACAGAGGCTAGTAAGAGGTTGAATGCGCGCTGCATCTTCCCCTCAGAAGGAGGCACTGCTGGCATCCTTCTCCACTCCCCACCAGACTGCCATAAGACCTGCTAGGATTTCACCACTCCTTTGAGGCACCTGCTCTCCCACCAGAGCAGCCAGTAGATTCAGAAGATATTTCCCATGTGACCATACAACAGGTTTTTCTTGGAGGAACCAGCTAAAAACCTATGCTCTGTGCTCCACCACCTGAGCACAAGTTTAAACCTTTCTGTGATGTGTGCTTAATGCCACAAGGACAGTTCAAACAGAAAACCCAAACACAGCCTTGGTCAACTGCTCCTCCAGCTAGGCTGTGATGATTCTCACTTCACATCTCCATAATATGACCCGAAATCTAAGCCTCCTTTAGGAAAGGCAAGCAGGGTGGGGAACCAGCAGTGCAGTGATTCATTCTCCCCAGAAACAGAGGCCCAAGTCTGGAATATTGTGACACTTGGTAAATATTCGTGATGCACTTCATTATGCAATGGAGGCCCAGCAGGAACACAGCTCCCTCAGGGCTATTTAATATGGCTTTCAAAAACAATTAAATACATCATAAACAACTTGCAACCAGGAATAAACACCTATAATCCCATCAAGCCGTTCTGGTGATGTCAAAAACCATGGGACCAAACTCAGTTACCAGGGGAAAAGGAAAAAAAAGACTATATCCTTGAAGGAACCATGGTTCTGTATTTCTGTGTCTGCGCTGTCAAACACTCAGTTCTCCCAGCCCCTCCTGCTTATACTCTGTCCATGATCTTGCTCTTTCCAGGCTTTCTAACATCACATGCATTGATGCGTGTTGCACCTTTGCTGAAAGGCAAAAGGATCATGGCCCTGAATGCAAACAGCAAACTGTTTCATACCTTCGCAGAAATATTCCACCAGCCAGGGAAAAAAAAGTTTTTTTCATGACTCAAGGCTGCTGGTCAAGTCTTTAGAGGCTAAGACTCATCAATTAGCATACATATAAGCGGCCCATTGAATCACATGCAATGACTCCTGTGAGTAAGGATTGCACAAATTAACCCTGAGATAATATTTTTCCATGCGATCACTGCTTTATACATCACCAAAAAGTCGGAAAATGGACTGGCTAGTAGTGGAAACTCAGTGCAGATGACAGAAAGCTGATGTTCATTATAAGCGTTCAAGCAGTTCAGACCAAACCTTTAAGTTTTATGAGAGATTTCAAAATCTAATTTTCATGGAAACGTTTTCATTACATTAAGGAGGAGGGGAGGAAGTAAAAACCTACAGCAAAATCTTTTTCAAGACAAGAAGTTGGAAGATTTGTGTGGATGGACTGAAAACACAAAAACCATCAGCAAATTATGAGACCATGAGAAGCCGGAAGCAAAACTGATTATGATCAAAAAAAGTGAAATTCACAAATAAAAGGACAGTTTTACACACCAAAAAGAGAGCAGCATGGCCAGCACTTGAAAACTGAATCAGTTCTCTCCTTCAGATTCACATGGCTCTTTTTTCTCTATTACTAATGGCATGCTGCCCAGTTTTGTTTGCTTTTTGGTGCCTCTACTTTTACCTTTTTTAAGACACCATGTTTGTGGCAGTCACATTTCCATCTTTTGTCTGCATCCAGAAGCTCTAGAAATATAAGTGAAAACCACAAAATGTTTCTCCACTTCAAACTGTAGGATTCAGGGCTGTAAAAAAATACCCAACATTGTGAGATACTTGCCGAAATAACCACGTACCAGCCAGCCTCAGAGTGGAATTAAATAGATATGCCCAAGGAATATAAATGTATAGAAGTTACTCAAAATTCTAGCAGCTGCTCTGTGTTAGTTATCTGTGTTATTTAACCTTCACCCAAGCAAACACTGCTCACTCTTCCTGCAAGAAGCCTCTAGGATATGTGTGGTACAAGTGGCACACGTAAAGATTACTCCTGCAAGAGGAAGATGTATTTTGCATAAACAGCAAATGCCTTCAAAATAATATTGACTTGATCTTCAATTTTCCCACATCAGTTGCTGGAAGAAGAGAATTGGTTCTGGAAAGTCTTTCTCGGCAGCATCTCATGAGGTTGCTCATTGCTGCCGGTTTCCCTCGCTCACCTGTGTGTAACCTGCGGACATAAGCAGCAAGGTGCTTCCTGCAGACCCTCCCTTTGTCCGTCAGCTATGCAGGACCAGAGAGCAAGAAAATAGCTGCTAGATTTAATCAATTTAGCCTGCATTTTTTCCTTTCCTTTCTATTCTTCGTTCATCTCCAATCTACAGTCTCAGCATTTTCTGTGAATAAGGTTTGTGTTTTACTAACAGAAGAGCCGCTTAGTACTTCAAGATAAACCAGAGATTTGCAAACAAAACCCCGTAGTTGTCTCTGGCACTTTCCCTTGGATTCATGCTCTATGCAAAGCCAAATCACTTTTCACATTTCAAAGCAGTGGCAGAGCTTTTCCACCTCTTTTTAACAAGACAAGTATTTTTTTGTGAGGATGGGAAGGCACAACACCACAGACAAGCTAGGGATCAGAATGGAAAAAAAAAAAACCTAAGGAAAAAGAGAAACAACTCTATATTTACGCACTCCTGTAACAACCTTAGTTGTTCCGATTCAAAAAAGGCAATTAAAGCATAAAGAACAGCCAGGCGGGAGAAGACCAAAGTTCCTTCAGCTCAGGATCCTGTCTCAGACTGCCAGTAATGACAGGCTGAGGGTATAAGCCCAGGAAGCAATGGAGCGATCTCTGCCACAGCTCATCCTTCCAGTATCTGCGTCCGTGGCTCCCTGAGCTGGACACTGCTTCCACCCTCTGCTGCAGTAAGAGCCATCCTCTGCCCTCCCTGAATTTGTTTTGTCCTTTCTTGAAATAATTTCTATTTCCAACATCTGCAAAATCCAGCAGCAACAAGATTTATCACCAAAAAACGTGCCTACTGAAAAACCCCTTCCTTGAGCTCTCAACCCACTGCCTGAGAAGAGGGGGCTGAAGCCAGCACAGATGCTCTGCTTGAACCAGCCTAAGCAGAGAAACCCACCTCCTCCTGGCTGCCCCTGCAGGGTTGCTGCTTCCTTGGGAAGGAGCAGCAGCACTGAGGGGTAACGATGACCACTGAGATTGAAGAAATCACAGAGAGCCACAGGCAGCTCATGCCCCAAGTTTGATTGTGAACCAGCCCTGATAGCCCAGCTTAATCTGCCAGCCTGGGAGAGAAGCACAGCCCTCAAAATGCCACCATTTTTATACCAAAGAAAAATTAAAGGACAGTAATAACTCCAATCTCCAATACACAGAACTTGTGCAAGTACTGGACCAAAGCGGGGTGTACTTGTTTCTCACAAAAGAAATATGAGCATAACAATTTTTCTTTGGCTGCTCATGCTTTCTCCATAACATTTAATGAGCCATCAACGACGAGACTCAAACTAACCAACAAAAAAAAAAGCAGAGGTCAAAAATTCTATCTTTAAAAAACAAAAGAAAACCCAGCCCAATCCAATAGCTTACTAGCTCTGGATTTGGAGAATTAACCCGGCTCAGAGCCACGGGCTCTGGGAGCCCACAGGCTGCCGACAGGTTTTTGCCACCCCCCAAAGGGCATGGGAGCAACAGGAGCCAACAGCCATTGCTGGGAAGTTCAGGGGGTCTCTTCTACTGAGCTGGGATCCACATTTTCATCTGAGCTTTAGCGAAAGCCCTGATACCAACACAAGAGTTGGTTGTACCTTAACAGGTGATTTTGCAACAAAGAGGAACTCTGATTTCGAAGTTTCCTTAGCTGAAGGGCAAAGGCAGGGAGGTTGTGAATTGTATCTGCTTTTAGGGTATGTTTTTCAGAGCTGCAAGTTGAGCTAAAGTCTGTGAAAGTGACAGCTTCGCAGCACCACTGAAAAAGCACCTCCTTAACATGCTGATAGTTCTCCCTGTAAATATTACAGCCACAGCTGGCTTTTTCTTTTTAAAAAGAGACAAGCTTTCTCCTGAACCACTTTCAAATGAGTGGTGAAATAGTTCCTTCAACATCAAACGTTAAAATAAAACCTTTTGTAATTTCTCTACCAAACTTCTCCCCTTAATTTTAGATTACAAAAATAGCACCAATAATTTGGCTTTTCAGTTCAGCTGGGGACAGAAACCAAGAACAGATTGGCTGACATTCCTCCAGGCTGGACAAACATTTTCAGTTTTCTTGAGACATTCATTCCCCAAATTCTCCAAACAGCTTTTACCTTCTCTACGTTAGTAACATAGAGAATAACCATTTTCTGCGTGAACTTTTCCACTGAACCAGCTCTCATTTTTCACTGAGAAAAGCTCACACCTCTGCTGTACTGCCTAGCTCCAGCATAGTCCTTTTTCTGCACAGAATGCAAAACACTTCACAAAACACAAGCAATAGGTGGGGAAACTGAGGCATGGAGACTCACGGGATCTGATACCTGATCATCAGCGGAAGAGCCAGAAAGCCCAGATGACAGCTTTGCCCAATAAATCAAGGAAAAAATATCCTTGGGCTCTTTATTTGGTGGTGGTGTTTGTTGCTTGGAGTTTGGTGGGGTTTTGTTTGTTTGTTTGTTTTGATTACTTCAGAATACTTTTAAAACCTTCTAATTCGCCACAATGGCATTAAAACTTTAACAGCATTCAGAGACTTTCTAATATATTTGGAGCTGTAGCTTTGTTTCTACTTTGCAGTGCCGGCTGGGAAACACACCCTTGAATGGGGATTTTGGGTCCTTTTCATGCCCTAAAAGCAGGGTTGGTAATGGGGAAACACGGCCCCTCCTTTCCAGGCTGACCTAGGTAGCTCTGGAGAGCTCAGCAGTTGGTAAAGGGCAACAACAGAAGTAAATCAGATACAAATAAAATATGACAACCAAAACCGAGGGGGGAAACAGAAGGGAAGAAGAGCTGTCCATGTAACTTGTTGGTTAGCATCTTGGGGACTCCCCATCCACAGTACTGCAGCATAGGGAGTTCAGTTGAGGGGAGCAGCTATCACCGCCTTCCCCGCTAAAATATCACCTTTAGAGCCAAATATTGCATTTTTCCGGGTCCTGGGAAGAGAAACGTTTTGAAGCCATTTCCTAGGGGAGGCCGGTCGGGCTCTCGGGAGGGAGAGGAGCCGCTCCGCAGCAGCGCACCGCTAGCTCCTCTCCCTACGCGCTCCCTCAATAAACCCGGCTCGGGATGATGCTTCCCCGCCTGGGGAAAATGTCTTGTCTGGGTCAAGCTCTGGGATCCTACAGGCGGTGGTGCAAGGAGAGGCCCCTTCCCCAGCTCGGTTTCCTTCGGAATACCAAGAAAGCCACGTCGGATCGGCGGGGAAAAGAGGGTAGGAGGTGACTCCCGGCGGAAAAAAACACAAACCAAACTAAAAGCGAACGAATGAAAATCGCAACTGCAGTTTTCGTTCGCTTTTTGGTTTTGCTTTTTGTTGGTGTTAGTTGGGGTTTTTTTTCCGCCTTTCGGCGACGGCCACAAGGCAGCCCCCGGTCCGGGTTAGGGGGGCTCCCTCAGAAGCGAGCCCGTGTCCGCAGCTGCGGCCCCTGCCCACTCCACGGCAGGCACGGCGGGACCAGCCCCTATCAGCTCTTACCCACAGCGAAAATCGCAGCCAGTCCTTGCTGTCAGGGAGACATATGTATGTTGGGGGTTTTTAAACAGAAAGCAGAGGAGGGTGAGGAGGGATTTTCTGGCTCTACACACTCACCTCACCCTGCTCTGCCGCTGTTAGCCCTTTCTGATACCGCTGAAAATAACAAGAGGCACTTACAAAACGCCGCGCAGGCGGCGCCCGTCCCAGCTGCCCTCCGGCCGCGGGGCTGTTGTTCTACGGCTGCTCGCGTTCCTAAGCGAGAACAAGTTACGAAGAGCAGTTCAGAAGCAGGTCCGTGCCCTGCTGTGCTCTTCCCGCCGGGCCTGGGTCAGGCCCGCACAGGGAGAACCGGGGCTCGGGGAGGAGGGGATCGGCGGCTCCATCCTGCAGCCGCACGCACACCCTCGGGGTGTTTAAGAGCCGCAATGCTCCGAGCAGGTCATTGCACAATTGACCGGTTCCCATCCAGACCCCAAAACAGTTTCCCGGTGTTCTGCAAACTACGGTGCAGGTCCCAGCTCCGACGGTCCGGAGGGCCGGGTGGATGGATAGACAAGAGGACGGCTCAGACGCCTGCCACGGCTTGCCCCGTCGAGTCAAGTCCTATGCTCAGCCCGCCCGCCCCAGCAGGAGGTAGGAGAGAGGCTAGCCCGCGGGCTTGATCCTGGTGGCCCTGCTCTCAGGGCTGTTCTCCTCCCGGAACCCCGCAGGGAGACGGAGCAGCGCATTACGGGACCCGACGAGAGCGGCACGGCGGCGGCGAAGAGCATCTCGTTGCTCCCCCTTTCTCGGGACGGGGCCGGGGGTTAACAAGCTTTTTCGCACGCCGCCGGGGGCCGGGAGGACGCGGGCTCCCAGCAACGGCATGGCGGGAAAGACCGGCTCGGGAAGCGGGGCAAGCCAGCCCTGGGACCGTCCGGCACCTCCGCCGGCCGCTCCCACTCGGGAGTCCCCTCGGGACCAGCCCCGGGCGCCGCCGCGGCTTCCCTGCCCTCTTCGCTCCGGCCCAGGAGCGGTCGCCCCTGGAAGAGATGGAAGGAAGGGAGTCCTCGCACTTACTGTCCTGTTGCGGGGTGTCACTGCCGCTGGTCAGCCCGGGGGACTCCAACAAGCTCCGGCCAGGCTCTCCGCCGCCCTCGTCCGCTTGGGCGGCCACCATGTCGCCCGCCTCCTCTAGGTCCAGCAGGTGACTCACGGAGAAGTTCTTCTTGGCTTGTAAATTGTCCAGGCCGGCGGGGCCGTCGAGGCGGGCGGGAAGCAGGGCCTGCCTCTCCATGGCGTGGGCATAGCTGGACGCCATGGTGCCGAGCGGGGCTTTTCTGCCCTCGCCCCCCGCCCCCCGGGCGCCCACCAGCCCCGCTCCCCCCAGCCGCCGGCCTTTCGAAGAGGGGATGCGCAAGGACCGAAAGGAGGGGCAACGGGACCCTACGGCGGCAGGAAAGGAAGCCCGAAGGGGAGAGGGCAGTGCTGGGCTTAAAACATGCCGGAGGGGAAAGGCGGCCGCCGGCCCGGGGAGCTGCCGCCGGCCGAGAGGCGCAGGGTGGCTGTGGGGCTGCTGCGCCCCGTCCCTCCGCCTCCGCTGCCGGCGGCTCCCTCCCTCCGCCCCGGCGCTGCCCTCCCCTCCCCTCCGCACCGCACTTCAAACGGCGGGGGCGGCTCCGCGGCGCTTCGGCCG
>JAOEHY010038557.1:0-19440 GCA_025447955.1 Psilopsiagon aurifrons
GGATATGAGGAAGAAATTCTTTACTGTGAGGGTGGTGAGGCACTGGAATGGGTTGCCCAGGGAAGTTGTGAATGTTCTGTCACTGGTGGTGCTCAAGGCGAGGCTGGATCGAGCCTTGGGTGGTATGGCTTAGTGTGAGGTGTCCTGCCCATGGCAAGGGGAGTGGAACTAGATCTTAAGATGACTTAAGGTCCTTTTCAATCCTAATTATTCTATGATTCTATGATTCTATGCTTCAGGAATACACTTTTTGTTTCACAAGCATTTCTAGTTGTCCATTCTTTTTCTAAAGAAAAATGTTTAATATTGGCTATATCTTGTGTATTAACATCTTAGATGATCCATAGTAGTAGTTTACAATGTCTTAATATATACTATGGCTTAGCTGTTATAGATCAATATTAAAAGTCCATTGTATACTGACCACATACTGCTTTTTTCTTCCTCCTCTTTTTACTCAAATATAAACCAAGTGTCACTCCATTGAGGTACTTTCTTCCTTTTATGACATGTATGACTCAAGACAGAGCTCCAGAAAAGCAGATCGGAAATCAGAGGAAAGGAAGGAGTCTGTAATTCAACTACTGTCCAAAATTACACTCTTCTTAACTGTCTATTAGTCCTACAAATATCAGATTACCATGTTGATATCAAATCTTCTCAATTATTTCAGTATTTCTGTGGTACTGTTTTCCTGCCCAAAATATACTACCCTATTTTGCCATCCTCCATAACATCTGTCTAGCACTATTTTCAAGCAATGCATTAAACCTTTTATTATTAGGTATCTACAGTTTACAACAGAAATTACTGACATAGTTGCAAGATTCTTTCTTGTTTGTGTTGTGAAGCCAAACCAAAGTAATTTAAGTTTTCTGAATCTGAATCCTTTAAAACATTTATACTTTTTTTCTTCCATGATGATTTTTAGCATTTCACTTTCTGATATTATGTGAATGAATGTCTGCATGTATTGTATATTTCATTATTCATAAACCCATGTAAATAACCACTTCATTCACCAAAATACACTGAAATTATGTTACCTACTTCTCTGAAGCCAAAATTACCATGTGCTCTATCCAATCTCATTGTTTGTAATTAAAGTCAGTGCTCAATACTTTGATGGCTTTATGAGTTTTTTTCCTAAAACAGTCATGAAGACTTTTTGTTCTTAATGGATAAAATTTTATCACAAAGCATGGAATTCTAGGTGCATCTTAAACAAGCTCGTTTTAATAAAATAAAAACCAACCCACCAAAGTCTACACATGACTGGGCACTCTTTTAATTTTTACTATCAGCTGTGATTGTTTGGTTTAAAGTTCATTTCTCCTTAGAAAACCTTTTCACTTACTCAGAAATACGGCCATGGTTTAAAGATAGCAATGGGTCCACTGGCCAGATGATAGACAAAAATTTGCTAGGTTGCACTGCAGTAAAATGAAGCTGCCACCCTAACAGGGAAATGTGAACTCTCTAGATCTCAGGATTCTGTAACACGAAAAAAACATCTACTGGTGACGCGTACTTTTATTAGATTAGTAAAGCATCTTGGGAAGTTCAGATGGAAAGATCTACGGAAGAGAAGCAGAACCACTACTTAAGTGCTTTCCTCTTGGCTCAAATGTGAATGTTCCATTTTAATTTTCTCTCTGATATGATCAAGATCTCTCCCTGTTGATTTCTTTTTTCAAGTAAGAGTCAAGGCTTTTTTAATCATAAACATACTTCAGTAATCATTCAGTTATTGATAATGTTTTAGTTGTGAATTAACTCCTGGAATTTCAAGATACTGCATTAACAAAAGGACCGGAATTACTAGTTTCCATTTTGCAAGAATTTCGGATAGATTATAGGAAAAACACTTAGTGGTTTATAACACTTTTTGGTATCTCATAGCACCAGACACAGCATACAAAAAGATATTCTGGCCTTTTTCTTTTGATTATTTTTTCTGGAATTGAAATAATCACAAAACCAGGTGCTACAAAGAAATTGAGGAAAGCAGCCTGTACAAGTCCTATCTATTCTCACACACAAACTTTGTAGTAAGAACAGTCACTTCTCCAGTGTGTGGTAAAAAATTGTTTCTTTTTGCTAGTTTTCAATTAGGCCTTTTGGGGTGATTCATTAGTGCCCATGTATGTAAATTTAATCTACCGTTTTCAATAGGAAATCATCATCTGTATTTTGAAACAAGATCTCTGGATCAGGGTATTTTAATTCTAACCTGATTCATCAAATAGTGTACTAACTGATACTTGCAACATCTGCAAATCTTTGTTTAGTGCAAAATGCATATACCCATTAACAAGCAATATAACCAGTTCTGTGGTTTTTTTTATTTTCAAAGCACTTATTTCCTGATTTTCTTCATTATTATTTACCTTTTGTACTAATAATGTCAAGCAACAAGAGCAGTAAGGAACATGGCTGCCTTGTACTCAATGTATTATATAATTGGGGTTTTTTTATCTGCATTTCCACAGATACGTTTCAGAGTTCCTGCAGATTATTTTTTTTCAGAGTCTGAAAATGATCCTCAGTCATGCTTTCTGAAAATAAATAAATTTTTAAAATGGCCATTTCCTGAAATTAAATATATTTTTTTCTTAATCAGTACCCAAAAAAGCTTTCAAGAATACTGTGATTTTGGTACCGAAGACACTTCTTCATTTTAGAAAGACAGTTTTATCCAGTGTTTAAGTGTATCTGCTACTATCTTTAACCTGGACACTGCTATTCTAGTACATTAAAGAAAAAAACTGTCATATCCTTAGTTTAGACATCCAAATCCCATCTATCTGTTAGACTGCTCTGTTACTCGGCAATTCACGGTATTGTCTTTGCCATGTGTTACTTATTTCATTTTCTTTTTCCTCTAAACATGCAAGAAACTTCTATGAATTTATCCTTTTTCCTCCTTCTAAGTTTACTTTTTTCACACTTCTTTAACTTTAATCTTTTACATTTCAAGAAGTATTCATTCTGCATTTGAACAGACTTGACTAAGGTCTACTGGGATGCTATTGCATCCTGGTAGCCCAACCCAAAGCAACCTTTCATCCTTTTTTTGATTCAAAGGTTTGGAGACATACGCATAAAGGCACTGTATTTTATGTTCACAATCTGTCCCTGCAACAGTCCAACAACCATAACAAATTTTTCAGGTATCTCTATTTTCCAGTGGTTTAAGTGTTCTAAATTATGTGTCCAGTTCTGCAACTTTCACCAAATTCTGCGTTTCTTCCAGAACACTAACTACAACTATTTTATTTATGCACTATCTATATGCTGTGCCTTTTTGGGGTTTTGGTTTTTGGGGTTTTTTTTAAACTAAGCTGGCAAAGTTGTGTTTTTTCTAATACAAAATAAGCCCTCGTCATCCACATATACAGTGGTACTTTAGTCTGAACAGGATTTTCGTCTGTATTACATTCTTCATTCCCCATCATCAGCTTCTGTTGGAAGACAGATAACCTGTGAGAGCCAGGTATGAGCCTATCTATCTTAAGTGTCCCAGCCTTGAATGAAAGACAAGAAGATGAAATCTTGATTTGTTTCAGTTACATTGCAGTTCCTACACCTATGTTATCAAAAAGCACAAAAGTAAAATAGCCCTGGTGTTCCAGGTTTCCAGGTCAGGAACCTGCATATAGTTTCTCTTGACAGACTTTCCGTTAATGCGGTTGGCAAGGAGAGAAGAGAAACTCTCTGAAGCTCCCTCATTCATTCTTGTCAAATGAATATTTAATATTCCCTAAGGCTGAGAAAGTGTTTTCTACAATGAAATTCTGCTGTAAACTTAAAAAAGAAGATACATTTTTGTTGGACTGATACTACCCCCCTGAAAAATAGTCAAACACAGTTGTGATGGGCATGAACTATGCAAAAGGTTCTGCTCGGGTCTTCTGCCCCCCTGTTGTCAGGTGGAAACTGTAGCTCCTGCTTTGGGTAGATAATGAGCTAAGAGGTCCATAATGAAAAAGCTAAAATCTGTATTTGCGGTCACCTCAGCTTTTTTGTATATGAATAGGCTGAGGTGAAAAAAAAAAAAGACAAGGAAGTGAAGAAAAAAATTGGTTATCACTGTGGGAAAAGCACCTTTATAGTTTCATTTGAAACAGCCGGAAATAGTATGCTTCAGTCACAAAGCAGCAGTTGATTTTGTATTAACTATTTCATGGTAATCACAAAATTCATGCAACTTATCTGGTACATAACCTACATCAGTGTCCTATAAGATGCTTTCAAATTTGGAAACTCAGATACCCTGCCAATAAAACACGGAGTACTTCATGAAAACAAATTTCATCAGAGACCTGTCTAGAGCCAGCTACAGAAGACTACCTATGCACCTGACCCAGACAACCAGTAGGCATTCATAAAGTAGTTTAGCATCATGATACACTTTTACAGGTTATAGAATCACAGAATAGTTTGGGTTGGAAGGGATATTCAGAGGTCATCTAGTCCAATCTCCTTTCATTCAGCGGGGACATCTTCAACTAGATTTGGTTGCCCAGAAACACAAGAAACGCCTGAAAATGATTACAGAAAATCATTCTCTCCTGAAAGGGATTTGGATTTCCCTTTTCATACGTTTTCTAGCATCACCATTTGCTTCAAGGAAAATGTGAAATTATGAGTTCAGATTTTCATCGGTTAAAAAAAAAATGGCTCCTGTACACATGCAGCAAACTTTTTTTTCCAGAACCATCTGACAACATAGAGCTCACAAGTGTGTAGCAGACTGCATGATTGCTTCATATATTCTAAATATATGCTTCATATATTCTAATACTTCATATATTCTAATATTGCTTCATATATTCTAAATACAATCTGAAATGACAGACATTAATGGCATGGAACCAGACTTCATAGCATTCATGAAATACCATACTCAGTAAGCATTAAATAATTTTAGAATGTTTGATGAAGTACTGAATATGACCAAATTTCAGATTTAGCAGGAAAAATATGCATACACAGTAACATGGGATAAATCATGTAGAGATGTGTAAATGTATAAAGGAAACATTTATTAAGAAATTTCAAAATCGGGTAACTTCAAAGAATGAAATACCTTGCATTTTTCTGAAAGGGGAAACTCAGAATATAAATAAGAAGGACAATTCAAATTAAATTAATATCCTAGTTTTTCATTGACTTCTTACTATTTTCTCTTTTTATATACATTTAAGCCACCTTAAGAACATCCTCTCTTCCTCAATTCCCATATTCCCATCAGAATATACACTTTTAAAATCTCACCAAATACCATGTTATAATTTTTTCTTTGAAAACTTTGGTTTAGCAACTTGTTCTCAATTTCTCTTTATGTTAAGGTTTACTTTTCCCTTACTTATAAAAAGCTTCTATCTGAAATATTTCTTTATTTGTAAGCCCTAAAAGCTTTCCTCCAAGTACCCTTTGTGATGCTATGTTCTGCAGGATGAGTTGAGCATTTATGCCATCATATTATCTTCATTCACATCAGTTTTTAAAATCTTTTTTAGAACTTTTTTTTTTTTTTTTAAATAAATATTGGCACTCCTGCTTCATTTTTCTCCTCCTCTCAGGGATCGAAAAAATGCAGATATTATTTTTGTGGTTTTGGGCTTTACTTCCTTGCCAAATTTTCTCAGCTTATACTTCTACTTCCAATGTTTTTTTAAGCTTTCAAGAGGCCCCTTGTCTTGAAACATGAGGTTCTGTTCACCCCAACCTTCTCTAAGTTTGATTTCTCTGCTCAGCATAGCTCTTCAGCATCCATTAAAACAATGCCCACTCAGCTGACAATAACTGATGCTCTTATTCCCACATGCATTTTCAGTCAACTGAAAAATTGTTTGAAGTTGGCCCATTTTCAGACCATTTACCTCTTTGCACTGGTAAAATGGTTTTGCATGTTATGACTTTGTGTTTCAGGAAAGTAATGGAAACGATATGGGGATTTCTTGAGAAACAGCCACAGAAAGGCTATTAGAGAAAAAAAAAAAAAAAACAAAAACAAAAACAAAACACTCCTCAATATGGAAACACTGTTGCTAAATGTTAACATCCAGATCAAAATAATCCAAAAAGAGTATTTTACTTATTCTAAGTGCACTATTTCTAACTCTGCTTTTGTGAAACACCAGTGCATAGTTTTAAAGGGCTACTGATATGGGAAAATACTACCTCTGTGAAAATAGAATTCTGAGTAATAATTTTAAGCATTCATTTAATGGGCGTTACACATTTGTGTGCCTTTGCATGGTTTTCTTTCTATGCAATGTCTAAACAGACTGCCAATTTCAGCAACTCCTGAAATGACAGCAATGGGCTGAAAATCTTGGGAACAGCATCAGGAAGGGATAGCAGATATAGACATTATCACCATAGAAAAGGTAGGCAGAGACCTTTTTTAGGGCCTACTTCCAAATTAAATTCCAACAATTACTGTTTTAATCAGAAATTTCAGCTGATTTAAAGATTCTAAAAGCAGGAATGAAGCTGATGGTGCCAGCTGGACCGCCAGTGCAAGTGGAGAAGCACAAGACAAATATATTTTACTGCCATACAAAGCCATATTAGAGCACAGCCCAACTCAAAACACAGAGGTTGAGGAAAACGTATATTGGGGCAAAATCTGAAGTAAAGAAGCTCAATTAGTTCTAGTTGCCAACAGGATAGAAGCAGACTGTGCCTGCTACCTCACAAGATTGAAGATGATTTTGTGTTGACTTTAGCCACAATGGGATGTCAGACTCAAGTCTAGTAAAAAATCTTAACAGAACTGCTGTTTCTGTTCTCACTCTGCATCTCGCATTTAGAGCTTAAGCCAAACAGGCAAATGGTAATCTCAGTATTTACACTCAGATCGCCCTGAACAATTCACCCCCAGCACCACATTCAGTGAAATGCAATCATTTTTTTTCAACTAGAATGGCACAAATTACATTTTAAGTAGAGTGGACGAGCCAAAAAAGACATAAAATTGATACAATCTTAGCAAAACCAGAGAACTTTTTTAGATGATAAAAAATGAAGAGCTTGTTTTTCTGTCAACTGCTTCATTCTGGACCACCTTCACAAAGGTAAAGCAATGGAAAGAAAGGACTTGTAAATTTACAAACTCAGGGAGAAGACAGTGTTGATAAATGCTTGTAACCTGAAACTAAAGCTGGAAATTTATCCTTTAAATAGCTACCTGTCAGGATAATGCAATTTTATTAAACTTGAAATATCAGTGGATTTAATGGAATTTGTAAAAGTTTCAGCTGGGGAAACTTGCAGGACTAGATTAAAACACCAGACGAATACAAACAAGTTTTCTGCTGCCTAAAGAAAAAGCTGGGGTAGGGACTCAGATTCAGTTCTCTTCTATCAAACCTATGTGAATGCAAATGTCACCCCCAACAGCGCTGTCTGCTGTACCTCACACCATGCTCTCTGTGAGCAGCTCATAGCTGGATGAGTGCTCCTCCTGGTCCAGGATGGACAGTGCATGAGTGAGCTGCCTCAGCTGCCCCTGCTGCGTGCTGCCCAAGTGAAAGCTAAGCAGCTCCTGGCAAGCTCCTACACACACATGACTGAATAAGCAACAGAAAGAGGAAGCTCCCTGACTCCTGTCATGTTTCTGCAAGGATTACAAAGCAAGCATTGATCGCTGGTCATAATTTACCAACACAAGGTAACCTGACTCCCAGGTTGCCAGGTGAGTGTGCTGATCATCCACTTTAGGAAAGGAACAGAAGAAACTCATGCTCTTTTATGTTCTAAAATTTAAAACTGTGCTGTCTTCTGGTGCTTACTTCATCCTCACATATATTAGGTTTTCCACTGCGCTAAGGATAAGTGACTCAGTCGAGTTTTCAGACTCAGCAAAAGCAAAAAAAAAAAAAATAGGAATAGTTTGAATATCCACGTATGGTATCCACAACTATGCTATGTGTTCTTTCCCAAGCATAAAGAATAAAGCTGTCATAAAATCACGGTCTTTTTCTCCTTTTTTTTTTTTTTTTTATTTTAGAACTTACATGCCAATATATTTAATCAAAAGTGCAATGCAATAAAAAATGTCCTAAGACTGAAATGTACAAAGATCAAATCCTTAACATTATAGCTGAAAGGACTGTAATTGGTCTTGAGAAAAGTGTAAGTACTGAGTTTGGTTAAACATTCCCAGTTTCCTATCTAATGACAGATAGGTTTATGTCCCTCCTTTTATAGATGTGAACTCAATGCCATACAGAAGATATGTGCAAGTGTCTGGGATTTTAAGTTTCCCATTTGATTAATTCAGTGCAGAATGCATATGATCTAAGATCTATAACAGTAATTAGAAGATACCATTTTTTCTGCTACAGAGCTTCTTTAGGTTCCTGTTCTTAATATCTCTTCCTATATAAGGCTGATCATAAACCAGTAACACTTTCTTTTTAACTTCATATACAAAAGCTGTTTCATTAATCCCAACATGTGGGAATATAATTGGGGTAATCTCTACTGCTGAAATTTTAGCAATAAAATTAAAATTTATTTTTATGAGAAAAAAGAAATATATGAATGAAGTGATAGATACTATACATCTGAAATATCCCCACCATCCTCAAAATATCTGTATTAGTTTGTTACAGGCAAGCATAATCCTCCAGAAATTCAACATTCTACAGCTGCTACACACTCAGCTGTGCCTAGAAGTGTTGGCTGCAGAGCACTGTGACTCCTGGAAGTGAATTTGCTTGGTGCTGGAATTTAGAGCAGATTCAGGGTTATTCTATGTTATGTCAGCTTCTAATGTCCCCAAAGGACAATCACACTGCCTGTGAATCATGGTGAACATACATAAAAATTTCATCTTCCTAATATACTGTGATACCAACTGATTCATTATGATCACTTATGATGAGCTTCAGATGAGTTTCTTTTGCATTGCTGGAGAAGATAATGAATTATAGCCCTCAGAAAAACTTAAGTCACAGTTCCAGTAGCAACTAAAATTCTACTATGTTTTTTATTATCCTGTATGAAACATTATCACATATTACTAAGTCAGCACAGGAAAGAAATATCAGTGTTTCTTCCAAGAATTTTAACTCAGAGTGCTTGCAAACTGCCTGCTACAACTAAAAAATAATTTAATTAGCTAGCATTTCATTACACGTATTTTGCTTTAGTATTACATGAAAAGTACCTATACATTCTATATGTGCTTTAAGGAAAAATTTTTTTTAGCAGATACAGTAATTAAGCACTGAAAAAAAATCCACACAAAGTATAATACCTGCAGAAATTAACATGTATCAAGTGTAAAATGCATACAGAAACTCCATAAATTATTTTTATATTTATTCCAATAACTGAAGCCGCATTTAAACAATATTCTTACTACATGCATTCTGTATATTCTTTTTGTAATTTCATATAATTAACTACCAATTTGTTCAACAATGTAAAGGTCAAAGTGATAGGAAGTACAACTTTTTGGGGCCTCTAATTCTGTCAAAACAATGCTTATGAAAATTATGATGAATATTAAGAGTCTACTCAGCTGGCTACCAAAAATCAATGCTGGGGCACACATACAGTCCTCTGATTTCTGCAATAGCTAGCGAAAGAAGTGCTATAGCAGGTTTGATATATAGTTCCCTCTTCGGATTTCTAGCCAACTGGAGAGTAAACCTGCATGTCATAAATTTGGGCATACACACAGGCTTTCCTGTGGTGAACTCTAGGTTCCCAGTATGAAATTACTGGAACACCTGTCAGCATGTAGAGATACTTTGTGTGAATGTGCCTCTCTTTTTATCCACTACAAGCTGCTCCACAACAGAAGGCATCTAGATTTTATGGACTTCTGGGTACTATGCAACTATGAAAAAGTGTGCCAATCCCAGTCAAAGAGGATTCCCTCATACAGACTCAATTAATTTATTCTTAACATTAATTAAAAAAAAATAATAAAATGGAATTTATCTCAAGCTTTACAAAGAGATTTGATATTTCCACTTTTTTTTAATAGATTCCAACAGCCAACTATTCCTACTAATCCAGATTCTACCGTTCTTTTATGTGGGTAAGAGGCTAATTGCTTTAGTAGACAATAAACCCTATTAGCTTGTATAGACAGATTACTGCCTGTACTGTGATTAGTTCCATTTCTACTACCATTAAGCCCTAGTCTGTAGCATATCACATTCCTTCTAAAGAATACAAGCATCCCATAATACTCAATCACTGATAGACTCAGTTTTGCAAGATGCATCTCTTCTCTGTAGCTGAGTATCTGAACTCCTACTGTTTGGAGCATTTGGAGTTGAAGCAGAGTACTGAGCACCCGGAAAGAGAGCTCAGCATCTTGCAAATTTGCTCTTCTTTCATTGAAAGACAAGAAAAATAGAAAAAAGAAGGCAGGGGGTGGGGATAAAATAACTAAAGCTAAGAATATTAATCATGTTAAAATGTGTCTTAGCTCTCTAATATGCAATGCTGTCCAATGTATATTGAAATATTGGAAAATATAGAGTGATCCTCAGTTTTACTTTAGTATTATAAAGTTCTTTCATTTTAAAAGTTTTTTGGTATGTACACATATTTGCAAAGGAAAAAGAAAATGTTACAAAAGAATCTTATAAAAGTGAAGCAATCATAAGAATTCAACAGTTCAATAGTTTACAAACATGTTCTAAGCTTCCCCCTGCACAAAACCAGAAAGAAGTCTTCTGACTGCTACTAAAATTGTTATATGACTATTTTTGGCTGTTATGCACAAAACCAAACCAAAAACAAAACAAAACAAAAGCTAGTGGACACATGTTAGTAGGAGAGTCTACAATGAAATATTTGCCTTTTTGAATTTATATGAAAAAGAATTAATGATGAAACCAAGCTAAAATAAGTCCCTACTCAACTTTTTAGCAGAAGGGCAATTTACTGTTACAGCAGTCTTAGAGAGAAAATCCAGCACAAGCCGTTTGACTGTTGGAAACTAATCCTCACTCTGCTTCTGCTGCTTTCTATAAACTGCAATGCAAAGTCCAACAGACATCCCCAGATGCGTCTCAAGCCCAGTACATGCTTTTCAAACTTAATCAAGGGAATATAGAAATGTATATAAAAAGATGAAAGTGTCTTTGCCTTTATGTGTGTTGGGGAAGAGAAAAAAAAAAAAGGCAGTAAAAAGCTGGGAGAAAAAAAAAAGTGAGATGTTTCATAGGAGAAGGTTAAGTCTGATGCTAATGCTTATTTAGAATGGTGACAGTCTGGAGTAGTGAAGCCTTGCTGGGCTGCTTTAATTTCTCCCTGGAATAGCTCTCTCCCAACCTTCGGCAGCACATCAAAGTCTCTGGAGCTCAATTAAAATTGGATTATATTGAAATGCTCTATCTATGGAACTGTGTGCTCACTAACACTTTTCTTTCAGTAATACTCAGATGACAGTTGCCCATCCCAATTTAAACAGTTGTCATAGAGACCATGAACTAAAGCAGCAGTAACTAACAATACAAAGGAAAGGTAAGTGGTAGGATTTCTGTGAATGAAGGGCTCGGTTTCCAGACGCAGTACTCATATTGCAAGCAGCTAAATGCAGAAAGCATAAAAGGCTGTAATGCTCTTTGTGCTCCTACGCAGAAGGGCAAGGTAAGAAAAATAGTAAACATTTATATTTTTTTTCCAGTGGCTAGTGAAGTGCTTTACACATCAGCACGTTGAAGCTACTTAAAATGTCTGGAATTGAGTGACATCCCCTAAGAAAAACAGCAGGTAATCCTAGAGTCAAACTACAGTCACCAATCCATAAATTAAGAGTCAAAAAGTACTTTATCACTTAAATAGAAAAACTAAGGTATTAAGTGGGTTTTCTTTTCAAAAATATTTTGTAGGAGATTCTTTAGTTACAGATGATGTACAAATCCTTTGTCTTTATGATAAAAATCTAAAGTGAAGATCTGATACAAATCTGTAAGATACTCAGAGTTTGAACATATTTAGGTAACATTGTGACATTCAACATGCCTAATGGTTTCAAATCATTTTATTACTATTTTATAGTGTTTTATAATCTGTAATGATGTAGATTTTTGATGTACAGCACCAAAGCTTCACAATATCACCAAAAAACTCTGTTAGCTTCTAAAAAATGCAAAATAACATAAACAGCTTATGTTTTTGGCAGCGCCAGAGAGCAATATATTTCACAGCGCAGATTGCTAGTAATGATACTATTTTCTCATGTAGATGGCATGTTTCTGGCACTATAAAACTCTTAACCTTTCTTGTAATTGGCTTCTTGAGAGTCCCAAGGTTGTTTTTTGTGCCATTGGGCTGATCACCATGGAAATGAACACTTATTGCTGTTTCACTGTAGTGCTCTATTTTTCTTCCAAGCCCTCCACAAGCATCCTCCCTGCTCTCCTGGGAAAGCAGTGTTAGGATTTTGAAGCAGCAACAAGGCAGAGTGCAAAGAGCGCAGGCCAAAGGGGAAGAAAACAAAAATGTGTCAGAAAATCTAAAAACTGCACAGATCAGAATTTGTCAAAACAAGGCCTTGGTTTAAACCAACAAGAAGGGCCCCTACAGCTTGGGCTTTGACAAAGTGTGGCCTTTTTTTTTTATTTATTTATTTTTATTTTTTTTATTTTTAGCCCAGCTGTAGAAAACACCATCTAATGAACCTGTCTGGGGCTGCTGTCCCCATCCTGTCAGGCATGTCAGGAGATGACAAGCACTGGGGACAGGCCGCCGCCAGTCACAGACAGGCCTGCCAGCTGGAGAGTTCAGCCCCAATCTAATCACACCACCAGAAAATAACTTTCACGCTTGCAGCCTGACAGGATGGGCTCAAGCAAAAGAAAGAAAAAAAAAAAAAACACACAAATAAAAAAATTAGGAAAGAGACAATGCTTTTTGTTCCAATTGCATACTGTCTGAGAGGGGGGAAGAAAAACATGCAAAAACTACTAGCAGTTTATGATGATTTCCACTAGTGGAACTGTTTCTGTCTTTCCTTTAACAAAAAGAAGACCAATAAAAACATTAATGCCAGCAGTTACAGAAGAAATTAAAATGAGACAGTATTCATGGTACCTGAATATGTGTTTCCTGCATTTATTGCTATGTATACACACTCTTTTCCAACATATATATAGATACAAAATATCTGTCAGCATTGGCAGAACTATAGTTACAAAAACATGTGACTAATGGTATGTGTTTTTATTATTTCCAAGTAGCTGGGTTCATTGAATATTATATCTCTTCATAACCATCACTCAAGGGTTTGTATTTTGGGCAAAAGCTCCCACTTCTAATGATGAGGCTGTTTGTGCTCCTAACATGGAAATGAATATTCATACACTAAGAATAACAAATTAAAAAAAAGGTATTAGAGCCCACGGCCTCAACATAGGTGGTTCAAAGGGGCTATACTGAAAGGGTAGTAATATAGTGGTAGGCATCCTGCCATTCTCGTTCAAAAATTGCCAACAGAGACCTCTGCTCCAGAAATTTAATAATCAAAAATTGCTAACGTAGATCTCTGCTCCAGAAATCTAATAATCAATAAATCCACAGAAAGAAAGAGTGAAAATTATTACTTAAAAAAAGTAATAAAAAGTAGTCCTCCTGACAGCATTAAAACAAATTATTAGGTATAGACATAAGTGAAAGTACTTAAAAATAACAACACATTCAGCTAAAATGCATGGGCAAAGTGTTAGCTAAGCACATGTTATCTACTCCTAAATGTAAATCAAAGTATATTTCTTTCCTACTGTATGTACCTTAATATGTACATCTAGTAAATAATTTGCATTACTTGGAAGGTAACTGGGATGGAAAATGACTGGTTCATGCAGTACTTAGTAATTATTTTAGGAAGAAATTGCAAATGAATATAGGTCCATCTAATCCCTATAAAATAATTAAAAATGAAGATTTGCTATTGCATCCTGCCATTCATTCACTCTCTGCTGACATTACAGATGTCAGAAAGTCTGTTTAAAACCTTGCTATCTCTATTCATCTTTGTTTCTGGCATGAAATACAGACTATAATAATCTTGTCAAGCCCACATTTAGACACTAATTTATGACCCTCTTCTCAATTTAGTGAAAATCCATACATACATAACTCTTTTAAAGCAAACTATGACCCCAGACGGAAGGGTAATATCTAGATTCAGCTGACAAATATACGTTGACTAAAGCCATGGCTACCCTGATGTTTCTGTATGGATGAGATGGTCCAAACTAATAAAACGCATTAACATTTTTTTTTTTTTAACCTGAAGACCAATCAGATTCATTTGTTGAGGGTTTGTTTTGTTGGGGGGTATTTATCCATTTTTGAGATATTAGGTTTTAAGTCAGGCATCACCTTACTTTCCTAGAAAGAGAGAAGGAATTGTTTCTTTGACAATTTAGACTAAAGCTAAAGAAAACAGAAGTTGAGACTGGATGCAGGTCCCACTGCCAATGCTATCAAGAAGTGATGACCCTCGACCTTCCAGCAAAGCCTAAAACTCCCCAGTAGGGACCCAGCCTGCAAAACTCATGTAGGAGGATACATAGCAGAGCTGGCCACTATTCAAAACCTATCCATAGACTTGAGAGTACAAACTCAAACAGAAATGTATTACTGCTTACATACAAATAGAAATGTCTGCTGTTAGAAGTCTAGATACAAATGCACTTCTGCAAGGAACCTAGATACAAACATAAATATAGCTCAACTTACAATTGCCTAACCATCCTTGAAATCTGAAAAATGGGACAGAAGCAAATGCTGTCACAAAACCTGTTAGTTCTTTGATATGTAAGCTACCTAGGCTGCAGAAGTTCTTTAGAGAGCAGGAAATAAATCTGTTTGGGTTTGTTATTGTGTAAGGTTTTTAGGAATTTTATTTTGATTAATTTGGTAAAAAGAATGGAGAAAAATATGCTTTTTTATTGGAGAAACAAAGGTATGTGATACTGGTCATGATGACAGTAAGCCAGCTGCCCAGCTGTGCCTGTCAAAGGCATAGATTGACATGATGAAGGGCAATGATACTGATATATTTCCTATCTCCTATATTTGGTATTTTTGTATGACTAGTTACAGATTGATGCAATGTCTTATCTTTATTGACATTCACAAGGCCTACTACACACTGACCATGAAAATTCAGTCAACTGTTGATTTAAGATAGGAAAACATACATATCATATACTAATTTGGCTATGAAGTGGTACAGAATTGTACATCCATCTGAAATTACAGAAATTTCTTCTAGACAGAATGTAATTATTAAAATTGCAATTTTCTCTGAACAACAGCATTGCTATCTTTTTAATAATTAAAGATTATTAGATTTAAAAGCCTCCAATTGAAAAAGAAAAGCTGTTCTATTTGAAAACAATTGTAATAATAAATTTAAAAAAAAACCAACACTGACTTGAAACAGCATTACTACAGATTTTTTTATCATAGACAGTATTTTTCTCAAAACCACCAAGTACTATTTTATCATTAGCTTCTTTATGGTGGTATTATTTAATTTATTTCATTCATGCTGAAGCAGAGAGTTCTGGCCTCTTGACCCCAATTTTCACTTAAAGAAACAAATTTCTTTTTTGCAAACTAACTCAATTTTTCTCCTGTCAACCTTTAGCCTCACTTTAAAATATGAACCTTTTTGCTATCATGATAAGCATCCAACTTTATTCTATCCAAATTTAATGTTAATCACCAAATCTTATGATAATGTTATATTCATTTTTAGCTACCTCTGTCAATTACACAAAAGTAATCTATATACCCTCTTGGAATGTAGTAGCACTGGGAGCATATCAGTAGATGTGAAAACCCCACAATCCCCTTGGAAAAAAAAACACTCTTTCTTCTAAGTACTTACTATTTTTCCATTTCATACTCTAAAATGCTAGCTAAAAGATGTGTTTCTCCTTTGAAAGCAGAACAGGAAACTGAGAGAAGACTGAGAATACACTTCCAAAACAGAGAGCAATGCAAAATTACCACAATCACTCTCCTGCCTTTTTTGCCAAAAATCATTAGGCAAAATGAAAACATAGCAGAATTAGGAAGAGGAAGCCTGAATTGTAAGGAATTTTTTCCTACATTTATTTTGATGTTATCTCACCAAATTAACAGAATGAGCTCATCAGTGTTGCTGAGAGAAGGAATCCATTTTATATAAATTACTATAAATTATTTAAAACTTTAACACCACTGGAAATAAATAAGAGAATTTTTTACATCATCTCTCTAGAAGCAGTATCTAAGTAAGATACTATAAATTTTAATCCTAAATTTGAACTTATTTGCAATAATATTGAGTGCTCTAAACAGCTGTTATCTCTGGAAGTTTGACGTAGAAGCCGCAAGTACTTCAGAAAGTCCAAATTTGTTCCACATACAGGTACCCAGTCTCAGGTACCTACAGAGTGACCTTACGTGCTTTTCCCATGGAAGAGTGTTTCACCCATGTGCAATTGTTGAGAAGAAACACCTGTTTGCTTCAAGAGGAGAGCTAGATATGTACTTTCTCCTTTCTGGTATTAACCACTTAACCTTAAAAAACCATGGTATCATTAATTTAAGAAACTGCAAAACATAAATGAAACAAGGCCATAATAATTTGTGAAATACCTCAGTGAATGGAAAGAGTGACCTTCTCTTCTGGCCATTTCAATCTTTCAGTGCAACTGTACCATACTGACATGAGTCTCCTGCATCATTGTGTTGTAGCATATTTACCATGGCGAATAAGATAATCAAGCTGTACTGTAAAAATACTTAGAGAGAGGTATTCTTGGAAGAGCTTTTTAAAAATCAGTTGGTTGCTATTGGAACAGATTTCCCTACCAGCAGGAAAACTTTAGGCATTTTTATTATTTATGAAAAAGTATAAATTTTTTACAATGGAAAATGTCAACTAGTTTTATAGAAACCCAAACACTTTCAATAATTTCTGTCATTTTATAGTGGAATGAATGAAAAAATATGACTTTTCAAACTTATTATTAAAACTTAGAATATGGGAAGAGTCAGTCTGGTCCTGCTGGGATCTTTATTATGTCATCTTTATTATGTCACTGAACAAAACACTCCTAAAAAGATTTAAACTTTTTGTAAGCTCACACCAAATAACACCAGCAAGTAATATTTTCCAACTTCCGTACAGCCAAACTAAAAGGATCCCAACTGAAAAGTTAAACAGCCCAGGACCAATTTTACACGAAAACATCACTTCATGTAAAGAAGAAAACCTGCTTATGGGTAATGGCTGTCCCAGACATGTCAGGCTCTGACAATAATGAGCTCATTTGCCCACTAGAGGGCAAGGAGGTGGAAAAAGATCTTGAACTGAAGCATCATACATTTCAATAAATATTCAAGCGAAAGTGCTGATAGTATAAACAATAACATAATAGGAACACAATTAAAATTAGCTGGAACTTATATTCACTACCTGAGTTTTTCTCCACGATGACCCCATCTGGATGTAGATGGTAGTGCTTTCACGCCTCTGGAACCCACTAATCTCTAAGGATTTTAATGGACATTAAACTGCAAAAGGTTTGATCAGAATTGCAGAGCTGCTTGATTTTAGAAGGACTGAGCCTTATCCAAAACCCACTGAAATAATTCCAGGTCTTTCCACCAATTTCAGTAGTTCTATATTGAAAGGAACTCTAATTGGAGAAACATCATTAAAAAGTAGAAGTAGCATTAAGTACAACAAAAGCGAGAGAGAAAGAAAGTGAGCATGCTACTGCTCAAGTTATTAGGTGATAAAAGAGAAGGGACATTGGATAGAAGAGACACAACCACAATATCCTGCTTTTTTAAAGTGTTTCTGCATTCTGTAATTACACCCTGAAAGGTGGGGACATCAGATAGTGAAGGCATCATTATGTTTTGTCAGGACATCCCTCTGGTTCCCTGGGCAGGATTTAGTCTGCAGTTTAGTAAGAACACATGAGTCCAGATACTTGTCCAAAACTTTCTATTAAGGCAGTTTTGCAGAGTCAGTGTGTTCTGCTCCACTTAGATCAGGCTATGTATAAACAGCTTGGGTATCAGAGAATGATATTACTTATAAAACAATGAGTTAAGCAAACACATCTGAGAATCCCATTGTCAAACTGGATTCGTTCCTGGTTGCATAAAATCACCAGTAACTGCAAGCCATCTGAGGCATATGATATGTGTTGACATTGCAAAATTCAGTTGTACAGAATTTTCACTAGAGAAAAAAATGCAAACTTGGTTTTGTCTGCATTTTACTTGCAAAGCCAAATACATTTAGTAGGCTTAGGTGGCTGTGGTTTAAGACAGAGTCATGAAAAATTCCACTGTGCTCTTCTGAGCATTGCTAATCATAGCAAAATAAAATCTCCGCAGCCAAAATGCTTTTCTCTCTGCCTCCTTCCCCTTTAAGCTCAAAACCGTCAAACAAACCATACACTGAGCCATGATGAGACAAGTAGAACACTTTCTCCATGATTCTTGATCAGTTCTGCAGGGCTTTATTCCAAGACATGACACTGCTAAATACTGGAATAGAATACGCCAACCTAAGGGAAAGGTAGAGACAATGGACCAGTAGACTTCTCTCCCTCAGGATGAGAAGTGGGTAGTAGGACTAGAATCTTCTCATCCTCTCACAAACATTTACCGTGTGTACCACAAAGAGATGATGCTGAGGTTACACAGTCTAACCACTAGCACTATGATCAAATCATCATAATGTGTCAATACATTTTTTTAATTTAAATCTAAAATAGAAGATACAAAGACTGACATAAATCTCCCCAGTCAGGTACCTTGCAAAGTCTGAATTTGAATTAGCAAAAACTGCTTTGAACATAAAAAGACTTCACAAAGATTATCTGATCATTGGCATTATCTATTGATAATTATTTATTGATAATGGCACTGATTTTAGACTTGTAAATATAACAACTGAACTATATACTATGAATAAGTAAAATCCACAAAAAGGAACATGATCTGAAATATCAAGCAGAGAAATATGTTCTGCCTGTAGGATGACCCAGTTTCTAAGTTACATAGTTGACTCGGGTTATTGTGACAGATACTGTGATAGATCTTGCATGAGATCCTGTAGATTACTAAGAAAACCCTTGCGATGAACATGAACAGAGTCTTCTGGTCCTGTGAGGCTCCTCACAGCATCATTTGATTTCTGGACAGCAGATCATTCACCCTGCTAAAAACAACCTTCTCATATCTTGTGTTAATATAACAAAGCATAACACTGAACAGGATTGCTATCTACTCTTTCCACGCACATATTTATCAATGATTGGGGGCCTATAGGGATGATGAGGAGGGATTCTTTATTAGGGACTGTAGTGATAGGACAAGGAGTAATGGGTTTAAACTTAAACAGGGGAAGTTTAGATTGGATATGAGGAA
>JAOEHY010038559.1:0-10674 GCA_025447955.1 Psilopsiagon aurifrons
GCTGGCGGTGTTCAAGGCCAGGTTGGACAGAGCCTTGGGTGGCATGGTTTAGTGGGTGGTGTCCCTGCCCATGGCAGGGGGGTTGGAACTTGATGGTTTTAAGGTCCTTTCCAACCCAGACTATTCTATGATTCTATGATAAAGGTAATTGTACATTTTTTTTTGTGGTTTCTTTGAAGGGGATGGCAGGAATTAACTGTATGAAGACTGGGGAAGAGCATCCTAATAACCTTTTCCTAATGCGATGATATAATGTTTTCATACCAACACCAAAGTTTTGTGTGCAGCTCAGATCACTTAAAGAAAATTAGTTTGTGGGAGAGGCATATGCTGTATTTGAGGAGTTGTCTAGGCACAGTAATTCATCAGTTTGGCATCATCCGAGTTTTGTAAGTAGTTTTTCTTGATAAGCATATTGCAGATTATGTTGGGCCAGCTGAGTAACGGAAGAGGAAAAATTGCTTTAAATATGCTAAGGTGCACAATAAAACCATATTGTGATTTTGAGGGTGCTCTTATTATATCAAGCTTGCATATCTTAGTTCATTTCTGTTTCCGCTAAATTCCTATCAGTGATGATGAACATATATTCTGCACGATGACAAAGAATAAGGTGTAAAAAGGTCCATGGGTGAGTGTGTATAATGGGCTCTTTTCTGCCTAGTACTCTCCCTCCACAACATCAGCCAGGGGCACTGGTACTGAATCAGGTGATTTCTTGCTGTTTTGTGGTTGCCCAGATCCAGAATCCATTCCGTTTGGGACTGTTGATGCTGCTTGATTGTAGCTATTTTGATGAGCCCACTGATGCACTCTCCGGAAGTGAAAGGAAATTATAAACAGCTTGCAGTAGCCTTTTGTTTGATCATTTTCATGTTAATCATTTCAATTCTTGTACAAACCAGCTGCTTCTTGCAGCTTTCTATTTTGTTTTCAAGCTGGGTCACCTAACAGATAAAGTTAGGTATCATCAGTTAATGTAGAATAACTGGGAGAGTAGCCCCTAGCAATGAAGTGGTGACAAGAGTTATCAGTGGGCTGACATCAGTAACCCTCTAACTTGGATCAGCAGCTGCCTCTGGTTTATAAGACTGAAAGTCTGGAATGATATGGGAGACCAGGGGAAATGGATGCTGCACATTTGCAGACGGAATATGCATGCATTTTCATTTCCAAGTACATATGCTGATTTCTGTACACATTGGGACATCTGTGAGAATCTCTGGCACCTGACTTGTGAAAATTTCTTTCATAATGAGAAAGAATCTTAAAAGCAAAAGTATTGAATGTGACCCTCTTTATGGCTGCCTTTTATTGTTTTTTTTTTTTTTCTCCCCAAGGCACAAGTGTGAAATATCTAAGAATAGCCATTGAAGCAGTGAGAAGAATCCATTCACTGCTGGATAAACAGCATGATTTACTGGAGGTAACAGATTATCAGAGGATTGTCAAATGCCTTAGATATTTTGGATTTGAGAATTTGGAAAACAGTCTGGATTTTCCACAGGTTGCATCTATAAAATATTTTTTTTTTTCATTTTTTTATCTTTTCTGTATCTATTTGCTGCTGCAAAGTTGAGATTCTTTCTCAAAATAGTAAGTTACAATAACAATATTAGCAGTGAAACACCCAATAAAGACTGACTTAAATTGCAAAATCAAGAACTGTGAAGTTCAGAGATGCACTATTTATAATTGCCTGTACTACCTGTTGTAAGCAAATAATGAAAGTTAAGATTGTCTTTCCTGAATTTGAGAAGTACAAAACCTCCATAGAAGGCCTCTGTAATAGTATTCTAAATGTAATTCTATATTCCTTACAAAGAAAAAGGAGCAAATTTTATTACAGGGAACTGACTCAATAATGTGTTACCACCAAGGCTTTAACCCCTAGACCTATGACATTGCTGCCATTTACAAATATTCCTGAACACCAAGCATGGCGTGATTGACTGCATATCAGATAGTGGTGCTTGATACCTTGAAATGCACTTTCTCTCTGAAGCTTGTAAGCTTTTATAATCAATTTGTTTCTCAGTGTCCCCCAGAAGTTTGTTCAGATTTACATGACTCTCCAGCAATCCAGTTCCATTTATGTGGTCAGTAATCCTCTCTGAAAATGATGCCGTTTCTAAAGAGCACCTACCCCTTAGCAGACCAACTGTAGTTTTCTTTTCTCTTTTGCCTTATTAAAATTGCTCCAAACAATGAAGGGTAAAATTCTTTTTCTGCTAGTTAGCTTTTAGCACTGCCTATCTAGTTACAGTGGCTGTTACATTTTTTACTGTCCAGCAGCTTTCTAGTTGTGCTGTTCAGGCCCAAAATTTTCAAACTACTCCACTTTCACATACTTCACTTGTATCAGATAGCCTGAATGGTGAACATAGATTAAGTATTTACTGATTAAAGCCTTTCTGCCCCACAGATTGTGCTTTATTTGACATCTTTATGAAATAAGCTTAAATTTAATGCTGTTTCCTTTGTAGGTCTGGAATTCCACATTATTAGCTGAAGAACAGGTTCTGCCACCACCACTGTGTTTTAAAGGGGTGTTAAAGATTGTGATAAAGGAAAGATAATAGGGGTGGACTGTATTCGAATATATGATAGTCGGAAATCTGACAAGAAATATCTGACTTTATCACTGAGTTTCAGTGTGACAGCAACCATATTCATAACTGTTGATTCAGGTTATATACTCAAATGTAAACTTATAAATTGACGAACCCTTGAAGATATTTGGGTCTTGTGCAAGTGTATCACCTGTCTGAGAGTGTATTTCTACAACAGCCCTTGCCAAACTTTCACAAAATATGAACCACAACCTACAATTTTTTTCTCATGTACTAAAAGATTTTTCCTTTAAAAATATTTATCTGGAAAGATAACATTTATTTACCCAGGAAAGCAATATTAGGAACATATGAACTGTAGTGATAGGACAAGGGGTAATGGGTTAAGACTTAAACAGGGGAAGTTTAGATTGGATATGAGGAAGAAATTCGTTACTGTAAGGGTGGTGAGGCATTGGAATGGGTTGTCCAGGGAAGCTGTGAATGCTCTATCTCTGGAAGTGTTCAAGGCCAAGTTGGGCATAGCCTTGGGTGACATGGTTTAGTGCGAGGTGTCCCTGCCTATGGGAGGGGGATTGGAACTAGATGATCTTATGGTCCTTTCCAACCCCAACTATTCTACAATTCTATGATTCATTGTGTTGTCTTTTTTATGTTTTGAACACAATGTCTGAAAAAGAAAACAGCTCCTAGCACTCCATCACCAGTGATAAAGGGATCATAGTCCAGGATACCCTGTTCTAACATTGTTTTCACTGAACATATAACTTTCTGAAAAGAAGAGAAATGTCTTTCCTATGTAATCAATAAGAAACATGCAGCAGAAAAGACACATTTGCATTTTCTAAAATATTCTTTCACTACATTTGCAAGCCCAGGAAGGTACCAAATTGCACCTTCAGGTGTAAGCTCCAGAAACAGTGCAAAATGAAAGATAATTTGTGTGCAAGATCCTGACGCTAACAAGTGGAATTGCTTTGACATTCTGTGCTTCAAAACTACAAAATACATGGGTGTTAGCTCTATATCAGCTTTGATTCTTGAAAGTTAATACGCAAATACTGAAACTCGCTTGAAAGCTAATTCAACCCAAGCTGATACTGGCAGGGTACTGAGTGTACTAATTCATGTTAATTGCCCTGACCAGCCTCATCTGGAACTTTCTCCTAGGCTCCCCAATCATGGAACTCCATTTAAGCTCTGTCTGGTTGCAGGTGGCTTGTTTTAGCCTTGTTCCTGAGTTACTGTGTGGGGTTCTTGGGTTGTCTTTTTTGGTGGTGACTGGGCTGTGATGAAGTTTTTTTTGGTGTCGCAGCCTTGTGTTGCTTGCTTGCGTGTCTTCAGTGTGGCAGGGCTGTGTGGTTTCCTGTGTTGCTCTCTGCACTGACAGCTTGGCCCCTGGCCACAAATGGCCCTGCACCTCCTACTCCCCAGCAGCTGCAGTGATTGTTGTGGCTGTGTTGCAATGAACTTCAGTTAGAGTGCTTGATTTGGTTACAGCGTATTTTCCTGTAGCTGTTAGAAACATAAATGTAACTTGTTTTTTTCTTTAGGTACTTCATAAGGCTTTCCCAGTTTTTTGCTATGGTATTAAATGAGTGCAACAACAAAACAGAGAACTTTGGCTGGTTCCTATTGATGGATTGTAGTATGGGTGGTATGAAACCGGAATGCTGGCTTCCCTTTTTAGAAATTGGTAAGTAAATATTCTATTTTTATAAGCAGACATACAGTGCAACTTCAACAACAAACTGTTGTATGGATTGCAGGAAGATTTGAAGGGCAATCTGGGTGTTTATGTGTAGGAAAAACATATTTTCATGTATTACCAGTTTGTGTTCTCTATCCAGTGCACCAGCAAGCATTTAGCTGCTCTTCCTGTGTTTGCATCTACTTGACAGCTTTACTCTGTGATAATCATGAGCTTGAAAGAATAAGGCATATTTAGTGTTGTTAGTCTGTGCACTTGATGCATGGCGTAATTGGAGATTTCAGTTGGCTGTTATTGAGTCCAGTACTATCTGTACTGAGTTGGTACAACTGTGTTTTACTTATGGATAGAATTTAGCCCGAATTTAGCCCGAATCTTGGTGAACTTTCATTAGGGCTTAAAGCACACATGTTTAACGCCAAAGCTAATTCAAATTTTTGAGCCCTATGTGTTGTGTTACATAAATTTTGCAGCTTGCCGTGCTGGCTGAGAAAAGAGGCTAAGCAGCAAAGTATAGAATTATAAGGGTAAATATTTATTTATGTGCATGAAACATCCCTGTCAAACTGGGGCACGCTGAATGTAGTTTTACGCAGGGCTTTTACAACTTTCAGGTGTTTGGGTATAGCACAATTTGACTAATCACTAAGTAACACAATACACTACTGACTACTATATGCAGTAAAACTTTTCAAAGCAACTATATTTCTGCAGTGTCATCATCTGTCAGCATTCTTGCTGCTTATCCATTGATCCAGATGTCGCTGGAGTCCGTCTTGCTGTAGGACTTCTCTGTGACACTGGATGCTGGGAGGTTTCACGGATGTGTTAGAGGTGCTAGGATGCTAGCATTATGATGGGTATCTAGAGGTAGTTTTTATCATTCTTGAGCAACTCTAGAAAGCAAAGTCCTTACTTCCAGGGCTGGGCTGTCCTTCTGGTACTTGTGGTGGGGTGGGTTGTGTTGCGTCCTTTAGTTTGATTTAGCATGAGCAATGCCAAAGCCTCCTATAAAATTCCACTACCTCATTACATTGCAGTGTATAATGTAAACTAGTATATATTAACAAAGTTGATACAATTTCATACTGTAAAACCCAACTGATAAAATAGTTAGGGAAGGAAATTTTCAGGCAAGTCGTGGGTACGGCCTTTTAAAATAGAGGTTTCTAAAGAAAGAGGGAAATAAAACTAGCTAAAAATACTACTTTTTCCCCTAAAAATATTCTCAGAATTGCTGAAAGGTTTGAATCTTTAACAAACACCTAAAAACACTCAAAATTACAGGTGGGTGGGAACAGAGACTCTGTATATGCAAAGGGAAAAGATTTACCAGAGTGGAAAAGGAACTCAATCATTAGAAAAAATTGATGAAGAATGTGGCTGAATTTTTATTTAATATAAAGGAAGACTTCAAGATTTTGGATGTCCTTTTGTAACTTCAAATTTATAGAGGTAGTGCTTAAATAACACTAGTATGAGGAAGCTCTTTGTGTAGGTTAGAGAAGAATTGTGCGTGCAATTATAGTTACATTTTATGTCACTTTTATTTAGACTTCTCTGGTAGTGAATGTACTGAAGTGGCATCTTAATGGGTTGTGATAATAGAAGATAATGGGTTGTACTGAATCAGAAGTGGCATCTTAGTGGGTTGTGATGATAGGAGAACAACCATTTGCATGCTTGTCTGGAAATGATGGTAATTGCTTCTGCAATTATTAGCAATTATTAGCTTATGCAGAAAATGTCAATGCAGTCATCATCATGGCTTTGCTTTTATTTGAGAAGGGCTTTACCCATGCTTACTACAAGTGTGCTGATGGCTAAAAAGGCCAATGCAGGATAGACAAGTCTGGTTGCAAAAAAGCACAGTGGAAGGTCTCTTTAGGTGGTATAGGCAAGGCACTATTCTTTCTGCATTGTCTTTTCTCCTCAAGACTGATTCTGCATGTGTTCTCAAAAGAGACAGCAGTGTTATGTGTGATGTGTCTCCAGATCTCCCAATTGGAGGCCAGGGTGGACCACTGACAGTAGTCAATATAGCCAAGGCTAAGATATTGTTTCACGGAGTTGTTATATCTCCTCTCTGGGAAACTTCTCTTGTGGCAGGCGGTGGCTAGTTCACCATAGAGCGTAATCTTGGGGATTTGGTAATCCTCCATCCTGGAGATGTGCCCAGCACAGATACATTTTCAGCAACATGGCCTCAATACTGGTCACTTCTTCCTGTTCAAGGACAGTAGCTTTAGACAGAGTCAGTCCAGTGGATGTTTAGGATTTTACGGAGGCAGCGCTGATGAAAGCATTTGAGGAGTCACAGGTGATGGTGATAGATGACCATTCAGACCCATATAAAAGAGTAGACAGTACAATGGCTCTATGGACACTAATCTTTGTACTTTTCTTCAGGTGCTTATTACACCAGACTCTTTTATGGAGTTTTCTGAAGGCTCTGTATGCCTTTGCTATTCTGTTATCTCTCTCTTTATCAATCATGGCGTCCGAGGAAGCGATGCTTCCCAGATAGCTGAACTGCTGAACTAACTTAAGCTCTGACTCGCCAATGGTGATGTGGGGATGATAGTAATCTTGTTGTGATGCAGGTTGGTAAAGAACTACTGTCCTCTTCAAGCTGACTTCCAGCCCAAAAAGCTCAGCCACCTCTGCAGAGCAAGATGTTAAACACTGCAGAGCTGCTTCTGTGTGGGCAATGAGGGCAGCATCATCAGCAAAAAGCAGCTTGCAAACAATGTGATTTAGGGTCTTGGTGTGGGCCTTCAGTAGCCTTAGGTTAAATAGGCTCCCATTGGTACGATATCGGATATAGATGCCATTTTGTTCATCTAAGTCTGCCATAGCCCTTTGAAGCATCATGCTGAAGAAGATTGTGAATAAAGTTGGTGAAAGAACACAACATTGTTTCACACCATTGGTTATTGGGAAGGGCTCAGAGAGTGCATTGCCATATTCGACTTGGCCTCACTGGTCCTCATGTAACAGAATAATCATTTTGAGAAACTTGGGAGGACAGCCTAAATGTTCCAAGATCGCCACAGGCCTTTTCTACTCACAGTGTCAAAAGCTTTAGTAAGATCAACAAAAGTTACATAGAGTCCCTTGTTCTGTTCTCTACGCTTCTCTTGCAGTTGTCTGAGAACAAATACCATGTCTGTGGTACTTCTATTTGCTCTGAAGCCACATTGACTTTCAGGTAGAAGCTCTTCTGCAATAGCAGGTACTAATCTGTTCAATAGTGTTCTTTCAAGGATTTTTCCAGAAATGGAGAGCAGAGTAATACCTCAGTAGTTTGAGCAGTCTGACTTTGCTCCCTTTTCCTTATACAAGGTGATAATGATTGCATAATGGAGATCTGGTGGTAGTTCGCCTTCTTCCCAACAGCACACAACTAGCTCATGAAATTTAGCATGGAGTGCTTGACCTCCATGTTTCCAGATTTTGGGTGGGATCCCATCAACCTCAGGTGCCTTGCCAGTTTTCACCTGCTGAATGGCCTTAAGAGTCTCTCCCATGGCAGGGACTGTATTCAAGTAATTTTTCACCAGTTGCTGTGAGATTCCTAAGCCTTGGACTACACGGTTGGCACTGAAGAAAGCTTGAAAGTGTTTAGACCATCAATTCAGGATGGAGATTTTATTTGTAAGAAGTGTTTGGCCATCTTTACTGAGTAGAGGACTTTGAACCTGGTATATGGGTCCATACGCTGCTTTCAGAGCCTCATAGAACCCTCTGTGGTCACCCAAATCTGGGCATAGTTGAATCTTTTCTGCTAGGTTAAGCCACCACTTGTTTTGGATGTCACAAAGTTTCTGTTGGAGTTTACTGCATGCCAGATGAAAGGCTACTTGTCTTCCATGACACGATGGCTGAGCAAGGTGTGCTTGGTGGGCAGATTTCTTCTTTGTCAACAATTCCTGGACTACCTGATTTTTTTCATCAAACCAGTCTTTGCTTTTCTTTGAGGAGAGCCCTAAGGATACTTCGGAGGACTGCATGATGCTATTTTTAATACGTTACCAAAGCGCTTCAGGAGAAGAGTCTGTGGGGTGGTCTTCAAGCCTAGTTTGAAGGTTTGCCTGGGAACTGTCTCTCACTGCAGCTATTTGGAGATTGTTAACTTTGAACCTCCTCCTCGGAATGCCACCCCTCTTAGGTTTCGGCTTAAGGTAGAGGTTGAGTTTGCAATGCACAAAGCGATGGCCTGTTTGACATTCTGCACTAAGCATCACTCGGGTGTGACAGACATCACAAACATTTCTCTGGTGCACTCAGACGTAGTCAATGAGGTGCCAGTGTTTAGATCAAGGATGCATCCAGGTTGTCTTCAGGCTGTCTTTCTCCTGGAAAATAGTGTTCATGATGGTAAGCTCCTGCTCTGCACAAAACTCTAGCAAGAGGTGACCTTTGTCATTGCAGCTTCCAACACCATGCTTGCCTAGTACTCCTTTACAAGCTTCAAAGTTCTTGCGTGCTCAGGCATTGAAGTCATCAAGGATTATGATCTTTTCATCTGCAGGAACCTTTTGAGTGAGGCGGTGCAGATCGGTGTAAAGTTTGTCTTTTTCTGCAGGGTCAGCTTGCAAAGTTGGGGCATATATGCTGAAGAGAACAACATATTGCTTATTGTGTAGTGGGAGGCATAAGGAGATAATGCGACTGGAATGACCTCTTGGCAAATTTTCAAGTTTAGAGGCAATGGAGTTTTTAATCATGAAGCCAACTCTGGAGAGATGACTTTCAGTTTTGGATTTGCCTGACCAATAAAGTGCATAGCTAGCACCATGTTCTTTAAGGCTTCCTTCCTCAACTCCACTGGGAGCAGCAATGTCAATGTCAAGTCGTGACAGTTCGTGGGCAGTTAGAGCAGAATGACATTCAGGATGCCCACTATCCGCTGTATTAAGCATGATTCCAATGTTTCAACATGCAAGTGTCAGGCTGGACATACCTTTGAAGGCAGGTGTATGCCTTTTTCTCTTTGTCTTTGTTCGATTGCAACAGAAGATGCCCGTTGGCCGCGGCTAGCCAACCAGGTAGAGGGGGAGATGGGCTTTGGTTAGGCCACCTTTTCTAGGCCTCTCTCTGTGCTCTCCTTGAAAAATGCTGCTTGGTCATTCAGGATGTTGCCAATCAAGACTGTCATCTCCTGGGTCAATCTTGAGCGACCAGTGTCCTGCATGCAGGATTGGATCTGCGGCTTCCAGTGTTCCTTTTTACCTGCCATTTTGTCCCTTGCCCCTTGCTACAGGACTTTGCAAATATGAGTAAACCCTTTGGGCCTGCTCAGTGGATTGTTTTAGGTAAGGCACAGTGTGCGCAGAACTGACACCACCCTTTACACCTAAGGTTTATCTGCCAGGGCCTAGCGAGCTTGGATGGTGACAGCAAGGTCCTCAGGTTGTAGGTTCGGTTAGAGTATCCTTCTCTTAGATAGGTGGCCTTACAGGGCTAAATGAGCCCTATCTGCCCAGGTTTGAAATTAGAATTTTCCTTCTCCTAGGATGGTTGCCCAAAGGCTAGTGAGCCCATCCTGCCCATGGACACACTTTGTCTGACCCTTCAGTTGAGACCTATCTGGCTTGGAAACCCTACTGGAGACATATGCCACCACCAGCGTAGCTCTCCACCTTGCAAAGGCACGCAAGCTCTTTCCCCACTACAAGGGGGTGTCTGTGAAAGAGACACATTGTGTATGTAATTAAAAGGCTTATAAGGAGATATGTCATAACCAGGGTGGGTATATTTCAGAAAATGCAGATAAAATTCTATATATAGTTTTATTACTGCTTTTGAGGATATTAATGTGCTTGAAAAAAACATAGGGAATCTAATTTCAAAACAGCCACATGAAAAGCTTTCTTATTTTATGACAACAAAATCAACTTTTTAATTTGATGTCAAATTCCTTGTCTCTTCTTATACAAAGGATAAATACATCCACATACAATTTAGGAATAATCAACAGATTTTTATACCTGGAAAGTTTGTTTCATGCCATTAAATTTGACACTGTATCTCAGACTGTCTTTGCTAGGAAAATACTTGGGCTACCTCTGTGCCGGGCAAAAATCTTGGAGCAGATTCTCCTGAAAGGCATGCTGAGGCACATGAAAAACAGCAAGGTGCTTGGTGACAGCCAGCATGGATACACTAAGGGGAAATCCTGCTGATCAATTTGGTGGCCTTCTATGATGGGGCTACGGAACTGATGGATGGGGTAGAGCAGTTGATGTCATCTACCTGGACTTGTGCAAAGCATTTGACACTGTCTCACATGACATCCTTGTCTCTGAATTGGAGAGACATCAATTTGATAGGTGGACCACTTGGTGGATAAAGAACTGGCTGGATGGCCGCACGCAAAGAGTTGTG
>JAOEHY010038560.1:0-12333 GCA_025447955.1 Psilopsiagon aurifrons
GAAACAGAAATGGAAATGGAAACAGAAAGAGAAGAGGAAGAGGAAAGGGAAAGGGAAAAGGGAAAAGGAAAGGGAAGGAAAAAGGGAAAAGGGAAGGGGAAGGGGAAATGGAAATAGAAAGAGAAGAGGAAAGGGGAAGGGAAAAGGAAAAAGGGAAAAGGAACGGGAAGAAAAAGAGGAAAGGGAAAAGGAAAAAGGGAAAGGGGAAGGGGAAACGGAAATGGAAATGGAAAGAGAAGAGGAAAGGGGAAGGAAAAAGGGAAAAGGGAAGGGGAAAGGGGAAGGAAAAGGGAAAGGAAAAGGAAAAAGGGAAAAGGAAAGGGAAGAAAAAGAGGAAAGGGAAAAGGAAAAAGGGGAAGGGGAAGGGGAAAAGGAAATGGAAACAGAAATGGAAATGGAAACAGAAAGAGAAGAGGAAGAGGAAAGGGAAAGGGAAAAGGGAAAAGGAAAGGGAAGAAAAAGAGGCAATAGGAAGGGGAAAGGGGAAAGGAAAGGGAAGGCGAAGGAAAGGGGAAGAAGAAGGGGAAGGAAAAGGGAATGGAAAACAGGTGGAAAGGAAAGGAAAAACTAAAGGGGAGAGGAAGGAAGGAAGCAAAAGGAGGAAGCTTAAACTATGAATGCTTTGGTTCAGTGCCTGAGGATTCATTCTGTCGCCCAAGCAAAGCACAGCCCTGGGCCTCATCCCCATGCACCCCCAGCCCTGGGTGTCCCGCAGGCTCCATGTGTGTCCCCACACACAGCCCAGCCCTGCTCTTATGGATCCGCTCCATCAAGCACCAGTGCTTGATCTGGGGGTGTAACAGAGCTGCTTCAGGTAGATAGGAGATAAGGAATAAGGCAGGAACAGGCAATGAGACAGAGCTGCCCATGGAATCATCCCCGTGTACTGCTGCTGCGCACTCAGACATCAAGGGCTTACAATTGCTCCAAGGACAGAACAAGAGCTGCCTTAAACCTTTAATTTAATATAAAATAGACAGTGAGTTATCTAGAAACACCTTTTCCCATTAAACATCACTCTGTGAACCTGCGATGTCCTTGTGAGTTATGTATCATTGCATGTTCAATTTGAATGGTTGCTGCTTGTTCTCCTCCCTGGAATTATTTGGTGTTCCAAACCAATCTTCTTCCTCCTTCTATGTTAAAACTAGAAATGCTTTGGGGAGATACGTTCTCAAGGAGCTATTGGCAATCCAGAGCTTGTTTGGAGGAGCTACAGAGTGCCAAGGACCGGTGAGACTGATGGAAAGACCAAAGAATGACACAAGGAACTGTTTGGAGAAGGAGGGAGCAAACCCAATAAATAACCCCCAGACAAAGGGCAATGCTGTCAAGTGGATTAAACACCAAACTGGGAGGTTTCGGCCAGGTTTCAGCTCTCTTTCTACCGCAACGTGACCTTGAGCGCATTACCTTGAGCTCCTGTTTGTTAAGAGTCAACAGGACTTAACAAAGTGGGAGCTTTACAGCTTTTACAACTACTTTACCTATAGGGACAGGACAGGGGAATGGCTTTAACCTGCCAGAAGGGAGATGGAGATGAGCTCTTAGGCAGAAGCTTCTCCCTGTGAGGGTGATGGGACACTGGGATGGTTGAATGGAGAAGTTGTGGTTGCCCCATCCCTGGCAGTGTTCAAGGCCAGGTTGGACACGGGGGCTTGGGGCATGCTGCTCTATGGAAGGTGTCCCTGGGTTGGAGCTGGATGAGCTTTAAGGTCCCTTTATCCCAAACCACTCCATGGTTCTATGGTGGGGGAATATTACCAAAGGGTGACTTTAACGTCTGGTTCTTCAAGTGCCCATTCAAATCTGTGTGCGCTCACCTGGCCCCGGGCTGGCAGTGTCACCTCTAGGAGCCACTTGCCCCGTGCTTCCTTTGGGCACAATGAGCCCTGGATGCACAGGGGATGTATTTCCCTGCACCGAACAACCTCCCCCAGTGCATCCTGCTCTCACCTGAATCCGCAGGAACCACAATCAGTTCCAGGGCTGGCACAGGGTCTGCTGCCAGCCCTTTTTCAGCCCATATCCCATGCTGGGCCATCAGCTCTCCAATACTCCTCGTTACACAAGAAATATTCACTATCTTCTACTATCTCAGTTTGGCCAGAAAGAAAACGGCAGTAATTTCGGATTTCCTCCATCCTGCAGGGTTCTTGAAAGAAGAAATCCAAACACTGATAATGGCATAAGGAAACTACAGCTCAGGGAGAACTGCCTGGAAAAAGCTGTCACACTCATGGAAATGCTCCCAAAGCACATATGAGTAAGCGTTCCCATCCTCTGTGCACAATGAGAGCCGTGACACTGCAATCTCCTTCAGCTGCCACGTGAGATATGTCCTGACCTTGGGGCCTACAGAAGATAACAGTAACAGCAGAAATGGAAACAAGAAATTGAGATGGAAATGGGAATAGAAATAAGAAATTGAAAGAGAAATAGTAATAATCATCCTATTAATAATAACAAATGTTGATTATAATAGTAATAATAATAGAAATAATAGTAATGATAGTAATAATGATAGTAACAATAATAGTAAGAATAAGAAGAAGAGGAAGAATAATAATAAGACAAAGAAGACAAAGAAGATGAAGGAGAAGACAAAGAAGAAGAAGAAGACAAGGAAGAAGAAAACAAAGAAGACAAAGAAGAAGAGGAAGAAGGCAAAGAAGAAGACAAGAGGAAGAAGAGGAGCGATCTCCAGATGCTGCTCCCCACCTGAAGGAGAATCTGGATTCTTTTCTACACAGAGCCCAAGGTACAGCCGAGCACTTCTGAGCTCCCTCAGTAGATGGCAATGCTGCACTGCTCATCCTCAGTCTGCTTTGTGGCTATTGAGAAAGTAATTTCCAGGCCTAGACATCCAATTCTCAGCTCATCAAGTATATTTAAAGGCTTCAGCTTCTGCTCTAATGCACACCCAGGGAATTCCTGGGTAGGATGTACTCATCTCACGTTATTGGCAATGGGTTTTGATCATGGAGAAGCCAGACAAATGGCCTCAGTGGCAGATTTACATCGCAACAGAGAAAAGGAGAATGTGTTGAGAATTTATGTTCTTTCTCTGCAGTGAATCTCCATCCCCTGAATGAATGATGGGATCAGTTCTGCTTTAAAGAAAGAAATCACAGAGCAAAATGTCAGAAGTTTAAGAAAACAGAAATGATGGAAGAAAAGAGATCACCTTGTAAATGGCATTTGCAGCACCTCACCTGTGCAGGGATATCATTTTCCATGCAGCTTTACTGCCCTTGTTAGTCCAAGAAATATCTCCTTGTCCCTGGAGATAAAGCAGGCAGCACAACAGCACGGGGCAAGGCTGTGGACAAGTGCCAGCATCCTTCTGAGGGGAGGAGGCAAGCACAGAACTCAGATGTGAAGGGACCACAAGCTGCTGATACCCACAGGGAGGTGAGATTTCCCCATAACTCCCCAAAATCGGGGGCAGATCAGTGCATTCCAGCCTTACAAATATTTCCATCCACTATGAACACTTATCATCACTCTTAGCATTATGGAAATGCTGATCTACGTTGTGGACTATGCAAGGGCAGCTTCTCAGCACCCCATGAGACCCGGGGACATAAAGATTTCACCAGCTCAACCCAGTGAGCACACACATATGGCTCATGGTGATGTAAAAACTCCTACTTGTAGGAATACGGGAGTTGGAATGAGGGCAGCTGTACCAAGGACAAGCAGCAAGAGAATGGCCATCAGACACTGGAGAGTAGTCCAAGACCTAGTCTGTCATGTACTTCCCAGGGCCATATAATGATAGCAGCCCAGTGATGAATCCAATCACTGCCCCCCATAAACGCCCTCCAATGGGGCACAGCAGATTTCCTTCATGGAGAAGAGGGGTGAGCAGCCCCAGGGTAGAGCGTTTGGTGTGCTCTGACCCAGGCAAGAGTTAAGGTGCTCAGGGAGAGATAAGCACTGATGAAAGCCTGGAGATCGGGTGCACTATGCAGGCAAATGCTCCTGCCTTTCTCCTCCCAGCCCACCCCACTCCCTGCTCTGACGCAGAGGGAGCTGCAGGGCTGAATGAAGCTTGTTTGAGGTTCCAACTGAATCTCCATGGAAAAGGGACACTCATATCCTCTTCTGATAGAAGGTAATCATAAACCCTCGGGGAGCTGCAGAGCACATCACCTCCTGCAGCAGCAGCTGGCTCCTCACACCAACATGGGCTGCAGGGTAAGAGTATTCCTCTGCTCCACACCAATAGGTTTGTGTTGGGAAAGGAATAGGGGCTTGAGGGTAAGGGCTCCATTGGTCTATGTGTATTTATTGTCTATGCTTCCTTACTCCTTATTTCTCTCTATTAATTCATATACAGATCTCTTCTCTTGCATTAATTCTACTACTTGGTATTTATTAGCACTCAGAGGTACAGTCAGAATCCACCCCTGTTTTCCAACTTAGTGACTTGTGTGGCACTCATACATGACGACAGAGGTTTGGAGTGTTTGCTTTCCTTAATGAAAACATGATTAATATCATTGCCTGGGATTTCAGGAAACCAGGATTATTGGGAAGAGGGATTACTTCGGACTCAGCTCCATTCATCTGCCACTTAGTCTCTGAAGTGCCTAAGAGCTGTAAGAGTGTAACTGGCTAATTGTTTGCTTTGTTTAGTGCAAGTTTCTGATTGATGTCTGCCGTGTGGCCAAGCAAGCAATCTTCTCTCAGCCCCTCCGAAGCTCTGATCTTAATCACATACATTAGGCTTTTAAGTCTTGTGTCTTGCCATGCCATTTCAATTAGGTCAAATGAAAAGACATGTAAGGCAAATGAATTTCCTTGGAGACCAAATTTAATCTCCAAAGAACAAACATGGAATAAAAGATGTAGAGCCTACCACAGACACACTACCGGCTTGATCTGTGCTTTGAGTCTTTGGGAGAAGACTTAAATGATGCCTTGAAGCAGGTACAAGGTGGTGTCGGGAGGGTGGAAATGCGTTCGAACACACTCCATTTAAATGCAGGCTTGATAAACCCACTGTTTGATAGCAAAGCTGGTGGTCCTGGCTCCTCAGGACCAGCACCCAGCTCTCAGAGGACACAGATGCTAAGAGGCTGCGGGAGCTGCTTCCTCAATGGAGAAGCCAACAGCATTGGGATGTTGTAACCTGGAGCCTTTTCTTCCAAGGTTATTGGAGACCTTCATCCCTGAGGACCAGGATCCAGGTCTGGCCATGCAGCCGGCCGTGGAGTGCGTGCCCTGGCGCTGGCTGGCAGCAGCGAGGGCATCCCGGAGGCTGGTGCTGGTGGTGGTGTTCGTGGCGCTGCTGCTGGACAACATGCTGCTGACTGTCGTGGGTACGGCGCTGATGCTGGGTGCTGCTGGGCGCTGGGAGCCTTCAGGACACCAAAGTGTGGCCAGAAGCATTCAGTTCTGGGTGCTGAGGCAGGAAATGGAGTCAAATCACTAATTCCTTCCCTGGTTTGTCTTCCAGTACCGATCGTCCCCACCTTCCTCTATGCAACGGAATATGAAGGCACCAACAGCTCCGCTGCCCCAGCTAAGACTGAAACGGCTCCTCCAGCCCTGAAAGCTCCTCCTTTCTCCTCCATATTCTCCTATTTTGACAACACCACAGTGGCTGTCTCCGTCTCCATCAGTGCCGTGGAGCTGGTGAATGGGACGGAGAGCAGCATCCCACCAGAGCCCACTGCGAGCATCCCACCATCACCCAGCAGCTGCCCTGATGGTGAGGAGTTCCTCACCAAGGAAAACACCCGTGTTGGGCTGCTGTTTGCCTCCAAGGCTCTGGTACAGCTGATGGTGAACCCAGCCGTGGGCCTCCTGACCAACAGGTAGGGCAGAGACCTGGGTTTGCACCTTCAGGTTCAGCTTGCTGATGCAATCGGCTTTAGCTGAGCTTAAAGGTCTGTACTGTCCATGTGCAGCCTCTGCAAGAGTGGGATTGCAGGAACTGGTGGGTAGAATAGCAAGGGGGGAATATGTGCATTAAAACAGGCATGGATTTTACCTATTCTAAAAGCCTACAAGTTGATACTACAACATAAGCCCCCTCAGGCGAGGAGAGATGCTATTTAATACCAGTAACCGCCACATAAGCAAAGGTTCCCACCTTGCTATGGATGTAATGTTTTCTGCCCAGGGTTTTTCTTTGCCTTTGCCTCCATCAGATACATGTGAGCTGAGCCAGGCTCGTATCCGTGTGTTCTGGGTGGGTTGATGAGCTGGCAAATCCAAGCCATGTCTCTGGGTGAGCTTTATGGGTGCACGCTGGATGCTTCCTTGAACAGCCCTCGTAGGCACATCCACATGTTTAAGGAGCTGCTCACCTGCTCACAGAGGCTGGGCAGCAAGACCACATCTTGGGCTGGAATGAGGAATCCCCCCTGAGATGCCTCCTTTTTCCCTCTCTAGGATAGGATACCACATCCCCATGTTCATCGGGTTCGTCACCATGCTCCTCTCTACAATCAGTGAGTATTGCCCTTCTGTCTGCCCTTCATACACAGCAGCACAGGAGGAAACACACTGCTCTGTGTCTGCACCACTGTCCCCATGCAGGGGAAAGGAGTGAGAGCAGAGCAACTGGTCCCAGAAACGGGTGACAAGAAAGGACAAGCGTCCCTCTGCTCCCTCCAGCACCCAAAGTGGTGCAAGCTGAGGCTGCTCTTACAGGGGTTCAGTGCTCGCTCCACAGCTCTGCCTGACCCGTGTCTCCCCTTCCTCTGCAGTGTTTGCCTTCTCAGGCACCTACACCCTGCTGCTCATCGCCCGAGCCCTCCAGGGCATCGGGTCATCGTTCTCATCAGTCGCAGGTAGAAGTTTTAGCTACCCCTTAGTCTCTGTGTTGGCTCCTCTTGTCTGGGTTCAGTTATCACCCCAGACACACCAAGTGCCTTCTTTGGCTTCAAACTCCTCCTCACTGTGCCTACCTGGAGCAGACAGATCCCCTCCAAAACCCAGGCTGCTTTCAGAGGAGCCCCGTCACTGTGGTACCAGCCATCCTCACATGGGCTCTGCTTCCTCTGCTCCCAGGCTTGGGCATGCTGGCCAGCGTGTACACAGACGACTTCGAGAGGGGCAACGCGATGGGCATCGCTCTTGGAGGCTTGGCCTTGGGTGTGCTGAGTAAGGAAAACTTACTCCCAATGGGGTTGACTTTGACAGCATCTCCAGAGCTTTGCTGGCCATTGCTTGCATGGCTGTGCCCTTTCCAGGCCTCTCCTCCTCCCTCCTTTTCTCATTCTCCATGGGCACTTCCCATGGGATCTGACACCTTCCCACCACCTTCACCTAACACCCACTGGTTAGGAGGCAGGAGCCGAGCGCTGCTGGGATGCTGGGATGCACAGGGTGATGGGGATGGTGGCACTGCTGCTGTGTGACAAACCTTTCTCTTGCAGTCGGGGCCCCCTTTGGCAGTGTGATGTATGAATTCGTGGGGAAATCATCTCCCTTCCTGGTCCTGGCATTCCTCGCCCTGTTGGATGGAGGTGAGAAGCCAAATGGTTAAATCCTACCTCCCAAAAAACAGTGGCAGATTTAAATGTGGATGCTTCAGGGAGAATCTCACAGGGCTTCTGTGAAGGAAGAGGCACATTAATGCACAGGTGACAGCAGCAGCACTGGTTATTCTGTCACCACTAAATCAGATGTTTTCAGCCACCAGGTGATTGACATAGCAATAGAGTAAGAATTAGTCCCTCATTACTTAATAAACCCCTTGATTACATGAATGGCTTGAATAGCACATAGAATCATAGAATGGTTTCGGTTGGAAGGGACCTTAACCTCATCCAGTTCCAACCTCCTGCCATGGGCAGGGACACCTCACTTTAGACCATGTCACCCAAGGCTGTGTTTGGGAATAGCCACTTGCCTGCAGCCTCTTCACCACGCCACAAAGGAATTATTCTTTGCCAGCATAAATGGTGATCCTCAATCTTTCTCCATGGCTGCTGCAGATGCCATGAGAGACAGCAGAAACGTGCATTTTTAGTGAGGAGCATTAAGCTAATTCAATTACAGTCACAATTACCATCTTTGCCTCTACGTAGTGCGAGATATCTTTAATGAAGCACGTGAGAGCTCTTGGAAAATGAGGTGTAGGTGCAAGACATGTGAAACTTCCTTTCTAAACCCTATTCTTCTCCACATTGAACTCCTGTCATGCTCCAGTTGTGGCTCCCCAGCCTGGAAAAGGCCATTGGCATATTTGACTGCTCCATGGGTTGACAAAGCACTTCTGACACAGTCCATGTTAGAGAGTTCTGCTGCTCCCTCCTACGGGAGCAGGGCTGGGAGCCACCTCTCCCCCTTCGGTGATGCTCCCAAACACAGTTGCTGCATCCCCATGGGGTTCTCTTGATGGAAGGGGTCAGGCTGAAGGAAAAGCAACAGGGAAATGTGGATTGGAGCGATGCTGCCTCCAGAAATGTGCTAATGTCCACATTTGCTTCCCAGCTCTGCAGCTCTGCACACTGCAGCCCTCCAAGATCTCCCCTGAGGTGAGTCCATAGGTGAGCTGGTGATGTGAATGAAGTGGGTGCATGCTTCCCCAGGGAAGCATGCACCATCCATGTATTCCCCATGGATACACATGCAGCTCTGAGCTTAACCCCCCTTTGCCATCCTGCAGAGCACCAAAGGCACACCAGTGCTCACCCTGCTGCGGGACCCCTACATCCTGATTGCTGCAGGTAAAGCCGGGTATCAGCACACACTGTGCCCCTCCTGACTGAAGAAATCCCTTCGTGCTGCTTGAAACAGCATCAGAAAATGGCTAAAATAGAGCATTTCTCCCTTTTCTCCCCATCAGGAGCCCTCTGCTTCTCCAACATGGGGGTGGCCATGCTGGAGCCCACCTTGCCCATCTGGATGATGCAAACCATGTGCTCCCCAAAGTGGCAGCTAGGTAGGTGCTGTGCTTTGCAGCCTCCATCCTGCTTGATATCGTTTAGCTAGAACCAATCCTGCTTTGGCATTGTGAGGTGGATTGAATAATCTCTTCTATCATCCCACAAAAGAAGAAAGCATATGCCCTCACCTGCACGGAATGAGTGATCCCAGGCTATGTGTTGCTCCAATTGCAGCTGGAAATGTCCTTAGTGGTAGCTCTACAATGTGCTTTTCTCTATTACTGGAAAAATGGTATGGAATCAGACTCCCCACAAGAGCAATAATGGTGGAAGAAAGGCTGTTCCATGCACGGGAAGCCTGTCGAATCCTGTCTTCTGCAGGGCAGATAATGGTATCATGCTGGGCTGAAATCATGGCAGGCAGATGGGTTTTGCAGAGGCAGCTCGGAGTAAAACAAGGCCATTTAGAGAGTCGCAGGCAGGACAGGCTGCTGGTGCTAATTACCAGCTGCCTAGAAAATGGGATACAGAGATAACGTTGTGTTTGCTATAGAAATAAGAACTAATTGTTATCAAACCCAATTGGCTGAGGAATGACACAGGGGTGCCTCAGGCTGCACTCAGTGCCTAAATTGAATTGCAGCCTTGGAGCAGAAGGGCTGAGAGAGCTTCTAATCGAGTTATCCTCTGGGCTGGCAGGAGCATCCACCCTGATAGGAGCCTGTGATGCTTCTTAAGAACCAGTGATTGAGCAGGAACACTGAGAGTGGGGAGAAGGGAGAGCAGAGGTGCCTGGTAACCACAGATGTCACAGACTGAGAGGGCTGCTCCTGACACCACTGAGCTCAAGGGGAAGCTTTGAGGTCAGTAGACAGCAAAGAAAATCACTGGGGTTTGAGGGAGCTGAGATTAGGGAGCACTTTGGATTGAGACACAGCCCAACTGCACTTCACCCACCACATGTGCCATCATGAACTCAAGGGGCTTCTCTGTTTGGACGCTTCAATTCAGTTCACTCCTATAATACTGGAGAAAAACAACCAGAAGAGCTTGGAGTAAATCTGCAGGATTAACTGTGTGCTGTAGCTGCTAAAGAGAGGCAAGAGGATGACACATAAATCATGGGTTTCAATGAGGAAGTTGTCTTAGTGAAATGGAGCTGATCAGGTTTATTTATAGTCGCAGGGAGAGTATATGAAAAACAAACAAGTGGTAAATCAGCAAACAGTGCAAATATTGAGTTTTGGCTGCATCATCATCCCTGAGTTTTTTACTTAAGCACTTATTTAATTCCGCTTTCTTTAGTAGATGAAAAGCAGAAAGCAAAAGGAAATGGGGAAGAAGAAACGATGACAGGAGAGGATGAGCCTATTAAAGCAGAGGGGATGAAAGAGTTCTGCCCTTAGCTCGTTTGTGAGTGAAGCACTGCACCTCTGCGTGCCTCAGTTTCTCCTCACACCATCAAAACCAAATCCGTTCTTTATGCCTCTTTCTTCATAGAGGGACCCCCTACAGGGCACAGAGTGATGGGACAGGGAGCAATGGCAGTGGAGGACACAGGAAAGCACCACTGCAGGGTCTGGCTCCCATAGGGGTTGCCTTGCCTGGCCCATGACAATCCCCACACGAGAGAGGCAGTTAATGAAGGGTTTTGTACCTCCCCTGTATTCACCTGGGGGTAATGCTGGATTATCCTTTGTCTCTCTCAGGGATGGCATTCCTCCCTGCCAGCGTATCCTATCTCATTGGCACCAACCTCTTTGGGATTCTGGCTAATAAAATAGGCCGGTAAGTGGAACGTCAGAGATTTCAGCTCAGCCCAAGCCTGTGCTTTCAGCATGAGTCGTGGAGCTGTGCACGCTGAGAACATCTCCTTCTCCTAACTGAGACCTCATTGCAGGTGGCTGTGCTCCCTGATCGGCATGGCTGTGGTGGGAATCAGTCTCCTTTGTGTAAGTAAGATGATTCTGAGACCCTTCTGCAGAAGAATCAGCAGGGGCAGCGTGGGCAATGGTGCTGACATAGGCTTCCGTGCCTGGCAGATGCTCAGCGATTGCACTGTATTACACCTCACACAGCTCTCCTGCCCTCATCCCTTCATCCTTTCTCCCTCCTCTCAAAGGTACCTCTGGCCAAGACAATTTATGGGCTGATTGCCCCAAACAGCGGGCTTGGCTTTGCCATAGGTAAGCTGCTGTGGTCAGGCTGTGTGACACGGCTCAAACACAGCTCTCACCACGCAGAGGGGGCGAGGGCTGATCAGGTTCTTCTTGCTTTGGGCAGGCATGGTGGACTCCTCAATGATGCCCATCATGGGCTACCTCGTGGACCTTCGCCACACCTCCATCTACGGCAACGTCTATGCCATAGCTGATGTCGCCTTCTGCATGGGCTTTGCGATTGGTATGGGGGAACCCTTACACACAGGATGAGATGCTTACTCAGTGTGTATCTCGCTTGGTTGATTGCTCCCTTTCCTCCACCAAGCATTCACTGCAAGTAATCGGCACAGAATAGGCGACCCAGACACTGTAGACCCATAGAAACCCTCTAAACTGGAAAAGCACCTTCTGCTCTCTATCTTCTTAAATCCTTTCTGGTTCTAAACCTGCAGGCCCATCCACAGGAGGTGCAATCGCACGCGCTATCGGCTTCCCCTGGCTGATGGTCATCATTGGTGCCATCAACATTGCCTACGCTCCTCTGTGCTGGTACCTGCGCAACCCCCCCGCTAAAGAGGAGAAGATTGTGAGTTTAAGTACATTTAATTCGTCAACCACTCAGATTAATCTCCACTGTTACTAAACCATGATTTCTCTTCTCCTTTACCCAGGCAATCTTAAGCCAGGAATGCCCCATGCAAACCAAAAGCTGTACTGCCCAGAAAACCCTGCGTGATTTCCCTCTCACAGATGACAGCGATGTGGAGGCAGAACATGTGGAATAGCACACGCAAGGATGCGGGCCCTGTCTTGAAGCTAATATTACGTTTATAGAACACGGATATATCAGCACCCAGGAATAATCCAGCCTCCCCCAAGGTTTGTGGACACAGGCTGTGTCACTGACCCGTTCTCTTAGCCAAGCAACCCAGAGCAGGGAGCAGAGACTTGGCATTTGGAGGCTCTATTCGATTAGTTAAGCTAGTCAATTGCTCTGTGACTTGTAGGCAAGTTGGCCCAAACTCAACACATCTCATCTGTACAGTAAGAGTGATGAAGATGAAGAGAATCCTATCACCCTGTCCTCCAGAATAATATTGTCTCAGGCACAGCGTGTCAACAGTATTGACATCTCCCCTGGATGAGTCCAGTGGTATTTGTTGGTGCCTTTAAATAGAATCCCAGATCAGTTTGGGTTGGAAGGGAGCTCAAAGCTCATCCAGTTCCAACCCGTGCCATGGCCAGGGACACCTTCCATAGAGCAGTTGCTCCGAGCCCCTGTGTCCAACCTGGCCTTGAGCACTGCAGGGATGGGGCAG
>JAOEHY010038561.1:0-14289 GCA_025447955.1 Psilopsiagon aurifrons
AGACCTCATAGCAGCCTTCCAATATCTGAAGGGGCCTATAGGGATGCTGGGGAGGGACTCTTCATTAGGGACTGTAGCGACAGGATAAGGAGTAATGTGTTCAAACTTACACAGGGGAAGTTTAGATTGGATATGAGGAAGAAATTCTTTACTGTGAGGGTGGTGAAGCACGGGAATGGGCTGCCCAGGGAAATTGTGAATGCTCCATCCCTGGCGGTGTTCAAGGCCAGGTTGGACAGAGCCTTGGGTGGCATGGTTCAGTGTGAGGTGTCCCTGCCCATGGCAGTGGTGTTGGAACTGGATGAGCTTAAGGTCCTTTCCAACACTAACTATTCTATGATTCTATGATATTGTGGTTTCTGGAAGTGTTTGGCTTTGTGTTTGGTTTCTTTTTTCTTATTGCTTTAATCAAACAAAAAGTCCAAATGAAACAAAAATCTTCAGGCATTACTATCTATTCCTATCTATTTCTATTTTCTCAGAAAAGACATACGAATATTAATAATAATTTTCTAGCAGTTAAAAAAAAATAAGCAGCAAGTGCCTATAAGCATATGATTTCTCTACAGAGACATACTATGTATAGACATTGTAAACTCAGACTGCAAAGCAGACAAACCAGGTCAGATATAACATAAGTGCAGTCTAGGAAGTTCCCAGCACATACTGTAGTCTGACCCTTTTTTATTCCCATTTACCTACTGAAGTTTTGAACTTTTTATGGGATAACCCTTTGTTATCCCATAAACTCTTCCAGTTTTTCACCGATAAATCAAACTTTATTGTCAGAAATATTTGCTTTAGGACCACATTGCATCAACAATAACAAAGGAATGCTCTTATTTCTGTGCTCCTGAAGGAAAACTGCTGTAGAAAATTGCACCTTATTATCTTTATTAATCTAGTGGAAATCTTCAAGAACTTCTTTTGAATGTCACTAATTCCTTATTTGAATATGAATTATAAATGGCTAATAAAGCTGTTGGGAGTGAACTTAAAAACCCAACTTGATATAAGTATCCCACAAGAGAAACAAGAAAGCCAGGCAGGGAAAAAATTATACTAAACATTATCTCTGACAGAGCAATTTTCATCTCTACATGTGAAAATTCATTACAAAGGAAGTTAATTATCATTATTACCACTTTCCTTTCAGATTGGCAAGCTTAGTCAGAAAAAAAGATTATATAACTCATCAGACATCCAAGCGGAAAAGCGAGGGGAAGAACCTGTGTCTCTCTCTGAATACCTGCCTGTTTGTTTGTAACTCAGCCAACCATGAAATAACAGAATGAGATTTGGGGAATGGAAATGTAGCAGACAGCTCATCACAGCACACGTGTCAAAGCATGTCCAAAGTGGCCACCTTTACTTATGCCCCTCCATCTTTTCTACGTCTGAAGCGCCAGCTGAAAGAGAAGGCCACAGGGGCTGGTTTATAGTGTTATATTTCGACCAACTTTCAATAAAACTTTGCAGACAATATTCAGAAAATAAATAAAAAAGACTTATTTTTTGAATTGTTAGTGACTTTCTTTGTGTTATATATAGCTTCCCTTTATATTACACTTGTAATGTGCAAAACGTTCTTGACTGTGATTTTAAATCAGCTGCTGCATATCTCTAATTTTCCCTGCACAATTTCATGATGTTGCATAGCTTAAAAGATCAAAAGCTACATATGAAAGGATAGAATACACCTACTGGCTTTTTTCCTGCAAGTTCAGCAGTAATACCTTTTCTTGATGCTGTTCTTTAGACAAGAGAATTGTTTCTTCTGAGATTAATAGCACCCAATAACACAAGGCCACAAGTATAGGCGATATCAGAAACTGCAGACTCCCAAACCATCCTGGTTCTGTGCATTTATGTTTATTCCTTTGTTTTTCACTGCCTTTTGTAGACCTGGAATTGTTCATAGTCTAGTTACAAAGGCAACTTTTATTCTGCAAGCCATGAAATGCTGTGGTCTTCTAAAAACTTTCAGAAACCAGGAACTGTGGGGGTTTTTTTTCCCATTGAAGTGTAGTTTCAACAGAAGTCTTACAATTAAGCACCAGCATGTAAGCAGACCTTGATTACGTCTGCGTAAGTCTGCCTGTGAGAAGAGACACACTGTAGATTTACATTAATCCCAATTTTGTTTGGAGCTAGATCTCTTCAGAAGAAATCTCTTTGCTTCACTTGGTGTCCCTTCCTGAAGGACTTTTCTTTCCAGATTTCATTCCCTCTTTCTTTGGTTGCCTTTGTTTTCCTTTTCACCTGTTTTTCATGTCTTCTTTTGTCCCACCATTTTCTCCTCTCATTCATCTCACTGACATACTTTCATTAACATCACACCACACACTGTCAGATGGCATGTTACCACAGCTCATCATGTCATTAAAGCAGTAGTAATACTTTTAATCTTTGCTTTCTGTAAAAACTTTTATGAGGAAAAAGTTCTCATTTCGGAGGGAACCAAATTGCTCCGTAAACTCTGTCGTGACTTGTGTGCTCTGATATTTATATCTGCTGATACTACTAATACTTGCAAGTAACACAAAATACTACTGCAGATTCAGTTCTCGGAAGAACCCTGCAATTGTCCACTGTATGAGTGAGAATGTTCCATATTCATGTTAGTGCATGGAGATCACTTGGGCTTTCTCACCACCTTCTTACAATCCAGGTCTTTTTTGGAAGAAGCAATGAAAAATTATCAGAATAAGCTAGGTGATGATAAGAAGCTGGACAGCTCAAGCTCTTGTCACATCAACTGAGCATCCAGCCACTTTCATCATCAGACTGAAGCTAAGCTTTACTCGATTTCCTGTTAACAACATTTATAAGCTCCTTAAACACTCCGAGGTGTACAACAGAGTATGATTTTGAGAAAGGCACTTTTCAAATTGTGTCTAGCTACAAATCAAGCAGCTTATAAAGAGTTCCACAGTGACTTTGGTATTCAATATACTGCTCTTGTGAGCAAAGACTTTTGATTAGAAAGTCTTATTACTGGGGGAAATCATCTGCTCCTGAGAGCAACTGAAGGTTCAGGAGCAAATACTTCAAAAGGTAACAATCTATAAAAGTTTCATTATTCAAGAGTTAAAACCAAGAATCTTTTGTTTCATTATATTTCTCTACCTTGACCTAGGCACACACAAGTTCAGTTGTTTGTTCTCTGATGGTGTCAGCAGGTGACATTTTAAGAATAACCTGAGAAATAAGTGCACTCTTGCAGGCCCCTACCAGTAATTCCTATAGGTCATTCAAAATAAGGGCACTTTTGAGGGGTCTTTTAATTCAGTTCTATTCTGGAGCATATCATCTAGCTTCATGTTCCCACCAAGGTAACACAGTACTTCTACAATAGGGGAGAAATATTTGAAACATATTGACAAAGGTATTTTACCCTTCTCATATATTATAGCTACCATTAGCTAACATTTGTGGACTGTATATCTGCTGTCGAGAGAGAGCATGCATTGGCAGCAGAAGAACAGTGACATCATGTTGAAGAATTTGGAAGAGAAGGCGAGCTTTGTTGCTTTTAAAAAGCAAGACAATCACCTAAAGGATATTTAAGCTAATTAAATGTACCATTTGGGGGAAAAATTAACCACTAGGAAAACCATATGGATAATTATAAATGAGATTCAAATACCAATTGTAGTAACAGAAGTTCACTTAAATTTCACAATTTTATTGAGCCTATGTGAAGAATAGACATAGTCTGTGCTTTTAGAAGGTAACAGCATTGGCAGCAAGAAGCTCACAACCCCAGTCCAACCCTCCCTATTCACTGCTTCCAATTTACTCATCTCAGTGAGGCAGTTAACTGCAAACCCAAAGACAGCTGCATGGGCACAAGAGAGACTGAGGCAAACAGCATCATAGGAAGACAGGACAGTAGAAACATGCTGAACTGTCTTTGTATGCCAAATGAGAATCTTGTAAAACTATATCCTGAAGATGATCTATAGAGGAATGTCAATTGTGGTGATAAATTGTCTTTACTAACACACTGTGGCTGCCTGCATCCTGATACAAAGCCTGTGATGCTGAGCTAGCTATACGCCTCATAGTCTGATTCAGTAAAGGCAAATGTTAAACACAAGAGTGTTATCATAAACCCTCCACTGTCTCCTGAGCACATTCTGAGGCTCTGTTAATATGTACTGGGCTGGAGTTAATTTTCTTCAGAGCAAACATATTCATTTCCTATGAAGAATTTCAGTAAAAGCAGTTTTCCCATTCTGTTTTGTACATGCACTGCATGTCTTCAACCAGTAAAATTCTCCTTTTGCAGAAGGATTCATGACCAAGTACATCAGAGCAGTGATCTTCCATAGCAAGTGCAATGATGGGCAAGATGATCAGAGCAGGAGCTTTGAAACATTCAGACTGCACCATTTTAGAAAAGAAGAAACCATCTTCATTTTTGGTATTTCTAAGTGACAGTACTCTTGGTACTGTGATCTGCAGAGACCCTGGTCCTTCCACTAGTGAGGTTAGATGTCCTTTGGTAGACCTCCCCAGGGGCCCTTCACGCAAAGGACTTCCTTGGCTGGTGTTTCTATATGGCATAAGGCTGCTTGTAATCACTCAACTTCTGTACCTCATTAAACCACTGAATACCCACAGAAAGATTAGAGCAAATGAGCAGAGTGCCTTCAGGTTCTTCATTTGTAGACATCTATAAGGAAAATCATAATCTTAGCCTCCCATATAAAGATGCAACCGACAGGTTGTCACATCCTAAAATAGATGTTTAAAAGAGACCAGGTGAAAAATGCATTTCAAATTCTTCCTAAAACAGCCTTAAAGCAAGTCTGCTTAAAAATCAGAGGTATTTTCATTCTACAAGATAAACTACATTTGATGAATGACTATATTTTATTTACTGAGAGGATCAAATTATTTGGCTGAACTTTAAAAGCAAAACCATATCTGATGGCTTGTTTTAAAGCCTTGCCCAGAACAGCACTTAAGCCTTAAAGAACTGAAGTCCTTCTCTAACAAATATCCCTGGGACTCCAGTTTGCACTGTACTGAATTGCTGGCTTAAACAGAGGTGCTTTTCTGAACTGCAAACTGAAATCCAAGTGCTCCTTTAGGGTCAACATCTCCCCTACGTAATGTGTCAGCATTTATGTTCAAATTCAGCAATAGCTCAGTGTATATATACAGTAGCAAGGGCAAAATTGAACCTTGTATGAGCACTGTGAATCATATTTAGTGCAATATGCACTGATTCAAATAGCAACACTTATCAGAAGAATCTGAAACATGGATTTGAGTATTTATCTTGATCTTTGTATCTTGTGTAAAACCGAGCGCTAGCTCACACACAATATCCAAACTTCACTGTTTTATTATTCAAACACTGTATGCATTTATAGTTTGAATCCATTCTCTTTCATCTGCATTACACTCATCAGGAGAAAAATATCTGGGGACTCATGTTTGTGTTTTTCTCCACCACCAGCTATTTTAAAAACAAATATTTCGTCTAGATAATAAAATGGAAACAAAACAGAACAACTTCTGAACACTTTTAATAGGCAAAGGAGCAATGCACCCTTTTCTGAAAGACTAGCGCTAAAAGTCCCATAGTAAGCCTCAAAATAAGCAAAGATTTGTATATGAAGTTATCTATTTTTTCTTTTTAATGCAGTAGTATCAGAGTGTCAGGGTACCCTGACACATGTTCTGAACTTCTAGAAAGGATTTCACAGTTTGGAGGATAGGGAGGTTAATGGTTTCTGATAAGGTGTTACTACACTGCAATGAGATTTGTTTGTTTTTTCCAAACCATCTCAAACAAAAAATACCCACATAAGTGGTTTATATCTTGAGATGTTTCTATGAGAGTGGCTAGCTCTCCATGTTTCAGAAAATACTGACATTTTGACAGCCTCTCCACTAGTTTCCTCTTACCATTTCCTTGCGTCATGATGGTTTTCACTTACTCCATTCCATAACTAAACCAGGGATTAAATAGGTTCTTGCCAACAATTCACCTATGTATTGACCTGGTGCTCGCAAAATCTTTCCATTTCTGATCAAACCATCCAAGTGACAGAAATGCTTTCACCTTCTATCAGAGTCTCTGCCAGTGACCCCCTATCACAACCTTCGGAAACAAGCATTTTATCTATAGTTTGGATTTATACAGCTTTCAGCTCCCAAACATGGGATTTGGTCACTTGAAGGACATCTTTTGTCTTCTTCTATGAAGATCAGCCAGGGGATTTGGTCACTTGAAGGACATCTTTTGTCTTCTTCTATGAAGATCAGCCAGTAGAACCAACACACAATAGAGCTATCTACTATGTCAATAAGGCATTTATTTGGACACTGTTTCTCAATTAACATGATAAAGCTTTCTTTCATTTATGGTGTCACGTAAATGCCTGCCAGTGATGAAGAGAAATAGTAGCTTGATTGTGGTTTCTAGAAGTCTACATGGAGAAATACTTTATATAGCAAACGGGTTTTTAATCTAGGAAGGAGATGAACTAATCTAGGGGGTTTTAATCTAGGAAGTTTTCTTTATTTGGACACTGTTTCTCAATTAACATGACAAAGTTTTCTTTACATTTATGGTGTCACGTAAATGCCTGCCAGTGATAAAGAGAAACGGTAGCTTGATCGTGGCTTCTAGAAGTCTACATGGAGAAATACTTTATATAGCAAAGGGGTTTTTAATCTAGGAAGGACACGAACTAATTTCAGGCAACAGATAATGACAAGAGTTTGCTGGTTAAATTATTAAAAGCACACCATTTATCTCTCAGCACTTGAGAACAAGACTGAATACCTACTTCAACACATGGAAGTGTGCTTTGCTAAACTCTGAGCTTGAAAGGGGAATGTCTGGATGGCCATCTGTTCCTGTGTTGTCATCGAGGCAAGTTCAATAACCAGGATGGCCCCTTTTGATCTCAAACTGTTCAAAGAACAGAGCTACAGTGAAAGATAAACCTGGATGTCAGTATAACCTATAAATAACCCTGCCACAGTTTTGTCAAGAAAAAAAAAAAGGAAACAATAACACTATTTTATGATACAATTAATTTTGAGTAGTATTGTTAAATTACTTAAGTCAGAATAGTGACTGGTAATTCCATGTCCCTTACTGCATTTGCAATATTGATTCTTATTTGGTTTTAAGCAGCAAGAATGAAAGCTTAAAAATTAAGAAAAAACTCTGAATGCCAGTTAAGCCTGGAGAGTACCCTGCTGTCAGCACTGTGAGAATATGTCCCAGTTTTGGGAAGGCTGATGGAAAACTCCAGAAGATAGTTAAATCTTAATAGTCTGATCATGAACCTCGAGTTTTCCATTCGGCTGATATCTAGCATCAAATTATTAAAATGTGTTCTATCATGATCACTGAAGACATGAACAGCTCTTAAACTGTTGTTTAAAATTGTTAAAAGGACCAAAATCTCCAGTCAATTCCCTTGCTTTGGACCTCCTGCGTTAACTTGATGTGATGAACCGGGGCGAGATGTTGTGGCACAGAACAAAGAATAGAGGTCCCTATGTACTGATTAATCTCACCAATTTATTGTGAAATAGGTTAGAGAAAAGAAAGATCAACAAACTCTGTTTTCTGTCTCAGTTCACATCTCAAGAGGGTAATAAGTGCTGGGTCATACTTATCTTTCTTTAATGTAATACGAAAAAACTCCAGTGTTTTAGGGAAGATCAGAGTCAGGAAGGAATCCTTCTTTGACTGAAAAACCTCATTTTATAAACATGTAGAAAATAATGTGAAAACTCTGATATTATGTGGACATTAAAAACTTCTCCAAGCATAGAATTTATTGCATAAATATGAAAAACGAAAATGTGTTTTGGAGGGAAGTTCTTCCCCAGTACTCATAAACTTAAGAGTTAACAGATATGAGAACTACTCCTTATGTCAACATAAAAAAAATATTCCTGAAGGGTCTGGTTCTCCCTCCCTCTGATCAATCCGCCTCTCTAAATGCAACACTTGATTTCGCAAGCTGAACTAGTTCAAAGTTTGTAAAGTTTTAAAAGTTTTCAGAATAAGAAATTTTCAGAAAGTTGCAAATAACAACCAAAAGTAATCTTAGGTGAGTTCCCTTCAATTTTATGTATTCAGAAGTTTTCTAGGCACTTGGAATGACAGTTCCTGAAATCACAGTAATAAATATTGAAGAGAAAAATATTGGAAAAACCCCTCTGCCAGGGGCAGGTCAAAAAATAATTTCACAAACCATCAGCTCAAGATTTGAAAACAAAAATGACCATACCAAATCTGCACTATGAATCTGCTTCTGATTCACCAAAGCGAGTCAAGAAGAAATCCAGAGGCGTTATTTAACATACAAAGGCACAGAAAAAGAAACTATTGCGTTTAAGTTCCTACAACAGAATTTGTGATATAACCTCTTCATTTTCAATAACTGCTTTCTTCTTTTCCATATTAAAACAGCTGATTTCTATGTTTCTATAGTTTCATTCTACAATTTCTACTAGGTATTTCATCATACACTCAGCTCAGACATTCGTCTATGTAAACACAAAAAGAGGCATAGATATATATACTTATGATTCCTTAAAACAGCTAATAGAAGGACTGAAAACAGCTTAAAATGTCACTACCTATCTCCCTAAATTTTTCCCACTATTTAAACATTACAATGTAATCTTGTTATTCTGTTGCTTTTTATAAAGAATTGCATACACAGAAACCTTTACCATACAGATATTCTGCATCTTGGAAGAGGGAGACTAAGGAATTTCTTGATGAAAAATCAAACTCCACTTGCAGGAAGAGATGAGAGAATTGCTGGAACTATTATATATGTGAAGCATTTTCAGTAGAGAATCTGATTTGTAATTCAATCCCTGCCAAAGAAAAGGATTATTATTTTTCTTCCCTTTTCCTTTTCATTTCTAACTAAAACCAGAGTATTTTTGTTTTCCTATTACTGCTTCGTGGTTCTACATCTTAATTTGCTAGCCATATGCTCCTCTGATCAAATCAGCAGATGTTTCTCCTCCTGAGCTCAGCCTGTAAATATCTCAGCAGTGTCAGAAGAGTTGTATGCCAGAAGCACTAAATGCAATAGTGTCAGATAAAACCCTTATCATTCAAATTCCTAGGCTATTTTTATTGTCTTTTCATAGCTATTATTAATCAAAACATATCAAAAATGAAAACTATAATTGTGGCCTCAGAATTTGAAATTCATCTTGTTCCCAGCATCTGATCCTGTTTATTATCTCATGCATTTTAAAACCAAAATCCTAGAGTTTCTTAACAGACCAGAGTCAGGCTTAGCACACTCCTTGGGGGACTGGTTTTTACACCATTTCTGACCTTGCATAGTAGGGCTGTCACATCTGTCTTATCCCTATCAATATCCTAAAGTATGTATTTAACATTTCACCCCCATTTCTCTTCAACCTGTTTTACTCCCTTTTGAGCCAACAATTTGTATGTAGCTGTAGTAGCTGGTTCACTGCATTATTTAGTTTTGTTTGCTTCATCGGCATGCTGGAGAGCATACTGATGTGCATGGCTGTCTTACAGTTCTAATTCATGAGCCATATCTCTTCATGTGCATATTTTAGAGTTGGTGACTATGTCCTCAGGGGTTTTTAAGTAATATTGTTTCCAAAATGCTATTTTTTTAGACAAATCACAAATGATTCTAAGAAACAGTAGTTCGTATACTTACCTGCAGAAGATGAAAATGATGATGGTGTAACACCTTCAAACATCTTCACGTTTATCTTGAGTTACTGAAATGCATTAAGAAACATCTTACCCCCAACTTCACTGAGGTTTTGAATTTAATTTCTCTGCATTTTGGATATCTTTCTACTGATGGTCATATTCTACAAATTCGCAGTTCAAGAAAGCCAAATTTGCTTTTATTTCTAGAAACACTCTAATTCCAAGACCATGAGGCGTGTACAACTGACAATATGTTTATGCCTATGATTCTCTCAGAGACTGGATTTTCCAGCTGCTATACGGGATTCCACATCCCTTCCCTCACCTGTATCATAACTTTCCAGATACATTTTAACATAAATCATAGCATTATGTCAGGACTGTTTTAATCACTAGCAGCTATGTCTGGCTTTAAAATGTGCATGATAGATGGCAAGGATAACCTCAAAAGTGGCATGTATCATGATGCTTCAATCTATGCCATAGTCCTAAAGTCTATTTAGCATAAAAAGTAAGATTAATACATCCATAATCAAGTCTTGGACACATCTGAGTTTCTTTTATAGTCCAGGAAGGTTATAAGATGGTAGGGGGGAAAGAAAACAAAGGCAGATGCACCTTGATGAATGCAGGAGGACAACTAAGCAATGTTTCTAAGGGTTTCTGAAGTTCAAATTTTCTATAAGTAGTGACACCTTATTTCTTCATTTAACAGCAAACCTGTTGCCTTCATTCCCATTTGTATGCATCACCAAGATAGGTAAGTTTTATGTTTATGCTTATGTTAACCTTTTCCTGGTCATTTAGCTCTTATTAGCCGTGTCTTCATAGATAACCAAGCTAACCCTTCAGTGAACATTTCTCTCTTGTTTAACTTTCTTTTGCTGGGTTTGGTTTTTTGGGGCTTTTTCTGTTCAGTTATGGGGTTTTTTTGATTTGTTTGTTTGGGAGGTTTTTAACTCCATTATTGAGACAAACACAAACAAATCTGCCATCCTTTGGTCATTGAGAACCAAGCAGATGGTAGAGAACCATGTTATGATAACGATACTAAGACATCAACTTCTCAGCATAATCTTGGCAAAGGCTCTGTTTCAGAATCAGAACATGTCCTTCAAATCCTTATGTATATCTGGCATTTTTCATTAGGTGGGAGTTGAAGTCATCCAACTCTGACTGGGGAGGAACTACTGCGCACGCCAACAGATAAATTCATATACCTTTTCAAAATTCCTAGCAGTTCTAAGTTTCAGGAAAAAACTGTTCTGCTGAGTCACTATCTTACTTATTTGGATATTGTGGTAGGCTCAGCGAGCTGAACTGAGCTGAAGTTTTTGTACATATTACAAAGAGTTTGAAAATCTTAATGAAAAGGAACATATTTTCCTGCACCTCCAAGTACCTCACAAGAGCTCTGATCAATAATTAAGGATATAAGATTAGATTTGACAGAACTAATAAACAGTATCCATGTGAAAGGTGCTCTTCTTTCTTCATGGAGTCATTAATGGCCCAAGATTTTCCTCCTCATTCATGACATGTACATCAATAATCAACCCACGCATGAAAAAAATCCAGCAAAGCCCAATATACAGTTAAATACACAATATTTCATCTATCACAAAAGATTATACTTTGCTAGGAAGAGAAACCGTCAGCATGCTTAGAAATGACAAATACAATTCAGTTTATTCACAGTGAGACGAGCAGTTCACTTTTGGCAGTTTCAGGTTGATGAACTGAAGAAAACGGACACAGTCCCTTTCAAAGCTAAGAAATGCTATTTGACATGTGATTAATATGACAATCAAAATAAGCACATAAAAAAAGAAGGGACACAAAGATTGGGAACGGATGGATCAAAACTTTTATGCTATTTCTAACCTTGTAAGTCAAGGGTCAGATCTTGCACTCCACTGGGGTTCAGACGGGTGACAAAGACCTGAAGTGAGTAACAATGAAAACTTGTGGGAGAACAGTGGGTTTGGTCATCATGAGATTAATTCTTTTGACAAGCGTAATGTTTTCTATATCTTCAGTTTCACGGTTGAACATTTTTGGAGTAATTAACTTTCTACAATAAGGGCTGAGGAATTCTCCGACCATGTGTGCTAGACGTTGATTGTGATAAAATGCACACTCATAATCACAGTCAATTAAGAGGGTAACTATTTTAATGCAGAAGGACTTGCATATATTTAATACCCCAAATGTAAATAAACACAAATAAGAAGACTCAATCTAGTTTTGGTGTTCTCAGTCTCTTGAGAGATTGAAATCACTTCTTCCAATTCTAGGGTAGAAATGGAAGCATTTTAATGGTAGTTTTATATCTTGTTATGAGCATTTCAGCTCTTTAATGACATGACCATTATGTAATTAATGCTAACTAAAATAGATCCCTCTAACTTATTAGCTGCAGATGGAAAATGCTGACTGACATACTTATCAGTCATGAGGTTAAGGTTGGACTTGATGATCTTAAAGGTATTTTCCAACCTAGACGATTATATGTTTTTATGACCTTGACCCTAATATGAGCCATTATGTATTATCTACCACCTGATAACTTCCTCTACAGCACCTACATTTGATAACAAAATCAACTGTTTTCTTTACTCATTTTTGTTACTAGCCGGGTCTTCATTTTCTGATATTCACTCATATGATGGCTTGACCATAACTCAACTGCTCAACAGCTGAGCTACCTGTATCCTATTAGCTGACATCTCAGTTCACCTCTGATAGGGTTTGTTACTGAAATAGTAGTAACAAGAAGAAATACTTACCCATGCATCTATTTCTATACTAAAAGATGAATAAAAAATAAGACAAGAAAGCTGAAGGCAACTACACATAGATAAAATTACTGAACTATTGATGTAACTGGAACCTTACCTGAGGGCAAAATAGCAATAATGAATGTATTTTTATTGTTCCTATGAAGAACTTTTGAGAGGTTAAATAATGTCAAATTCTTACCCAGTACCATGAGTCAATGAGAGAGCTGCTTACAGGTTGGGTGAGGAATAAGTCACATTGTAGGGTGCTGGAAATACAGTCTTTGGCTTAGATTCATCATGGAATATTTAGGAGAGTATTCAAAGGTAGAGAAAGGGAGGGGTCAAGGTAAACAAACTGGGGAAATAGAGGGAAAACAGGAAAAAGGGCTGGTTGCAGTGTCATGCCTTGCAACTGGTAGGTGCAGACTTTCCTGTCTTTGCATTGAGCTCAATTTCTAGCTGTTTTCTTGGGTGAGGAGCTCTCTATTCTGCATGTGTGCATGTGTGTGGGACTCATAAATGTCAGTGAATCTGGTAGGACCTGGAGTCATAGGGGCCCGCATGTCTGTGGTACCAGTAACTGGGGTGACTGCAGCACATGCACATCATACAGGTGTGTATGTGTCTGTGCGTGATCACTAGCAACCATCAAGCCAGACTAGATGGCAAGTGAGGTATGACACCTGCAAGCCTGGGTTCGATATAGGAGTGACCCAAGGGCCACAGGAGGGACCAGGGAGTCCCAGCCAGCAGCTGTAGAATCTGGGGTTCAAATGAGAGACCTGTTTGCATGCACTAGGCACTGTGCAACTAGAGAAGAGGCAATCTAGGGAACACTACTTTGTAGTGTTATCTATAGCCATTTACCAGAGAGGTCCACAGTGTTTATGTGGATTTGTGCACATGAGTCAAGTGGCCTCTACCAGCAGCTGCAGTGGGGCTGCATCCCCGGAAACTCATTTGTGCAGGTGCCAGCAAAAGGGGAGAGACATCCCCTGAGCTTCTCTTTACTTGGTTTAGTTGTGAAAGCAATTTCTCCAGTAGACCAGGTGTCTATCTACATATAATTTGCAATACTTTCACTTATCTTTCTATGGTATGACTATAGTTTCATATAAACAAAAATAACAACCAGTTATTCCATGTACAAAGAGATACGTAATGACTGCAACATGCTGATGCGGTGTAGAGAAACACAAGCCTGGTAGGATAGCAGAGACCTTGAGAAAGGGAGACACACAGCATGGAACAGAGGAGCAAAAAATAAGAGACTGGCACAGGCTGGAATTAATGGCAGCTCACTCACAGTTAAAGAAATACAGATCTGGAGCTAGACAAAACTGGGGTTTGGTATAACAAAGAAAATGAAGTCATATCTGACATAGCTACCATACATAGTAAATTTGTATGTAATGTGAAGCTGCAGGCAGACGAAGAGGTAGGTGTAAAATCATGTTAACTAATCATGAAAATGGACCCCAGGGGGTTCCTAGGGCAAGGAAGAGGAAACCATCAACATGAATGACGGTGGACTCCAGATACTATTTGCTACACCACCCTCCTGTCATGGGTTCAGCAGCAGCAGTCATTTTTCTCCTTCTTAGTAGCTGGTGCAGCACTGTGGTTTTGACTTGTGGCCTGGGAACAGTACTGATAACACCAATGTTTTAGTTACTGCTGAGTACATTTTGGTCTGGCCAAGGACTTTCTGAGCCTCATACTCTGCCAGGGGGGAGGGGGAGCCGGGAGGAAGCAGAGACAGGGCACCTGACCCAAACTGACCAAAGAGGTATTCCA
>JAOEHY010038562.1:0-13248 GCA_025447955.1 Psilopsiagon aurifrons
TTTTTTTTTTTTTTTTTTTTTTTTTTTTCCCCCCAAAAGAAGCTTCTCTGCAATTTTTTCAATATTAGTTTTGGGAACATCAGACAGTGCACATAATTCAGACTCACTGATGTCTATGGGAACCAGGTTCATTCTTAGGCCAAAGCCCTGAAAGACTGAATGCAACTACTTGAACGAATAATTTGTTCTGGCAAAGAGGGCTTCAGATAAGCACAAATGCGTAATCTGTCTCACAGAATGAAATGCACTCAAAAGAGGGCTCTGTTCTTGCAAAATCATGTTCCCTGTGAGGATATTCACTGTTCAGAATTCAGATTCAGTTTCTTATGAATATACTCTGGATTTATATTAAATTCTCTGTCTCTGTTACCTTGCTTCCTAGAATATTCATACAGAACAAGAGCCATAACAAACACAATGGAGTCTTTTAGTTTCTCTCCTTTGTAATCCAAAAGAAATTTTATGCAGTAGTTTCTCAGTTCAGGAAAATAGCATAGTTTAAATCCGTCTTTAACCTACAACTGCAGAATGTCAATCTAAGAATTTGTAGGCGATTTTAAATGAATGCTATTGAAGTCACTATTCAGTAGATGAAGAATAGACATTTTAATTTCAGTTTTAGTAGGAGTGGAACATAAACAAGGGTTGCTTTCAGTGTTTTCCAACAATATTCTTTTAATCTGTATTGCATTAATATTGTGTGAGCTAGTAGTCTAGACTGGGTGGCAGTATATGAGAGACTAAATTGTGCTGTGGCTACAATCAAACCTGATTAGCTAATGCTCTGCATAGCATAATTTCACCGCAGTTGGAAAGAACAGCTAAAAATATATCTGTTGAGAGAAGCTCTCTATTGTAACTCCTTGATGATCTGGTATTTAGTAGTGATGGTTCCAGCCTTCAAGGATAACTTTGTTCCTCATGTGAAAGAGTCTCCAGCAGACCACTGGTAAAATTGTCCTGTCCTAATGCCCAGAGGGTGCTTTAGGACAGAAAAAAAGTGTCCAGGTGCCAAGGACTCTGGGATGATCAGACAATATAGTATCCTTTGGAGACTATTATTCATGGATCCAAGTTAAAGCCCAATAGCTCAACCACTTTGGCAATCTGGAGCAGGAACTTTGAATCAGAAACCTGTATGACCTCCCCAGCAGCTCTTCTCCGTAGGCTGTTTCCAGAAAACACCACGTGGAATAACCTCTTGCACAGAACAAGAACATACCAGTTTCCCTCATCTTCACCCCCATGCCTGAATCACAACAGATATCATTCTATTACTGTCCCAGTGAAGGAGTCCATGGTTTTGAGCTCAAGCTATGAAGGCTCACTCTTTTAATTTGGAAGATACTCAGCTCAAACTCATCCACCAAAGTTGCACAGCCTTTGAGTAAATCTGAAATAAATGTACATTTCTTATCCATATAGTTTACAGTTTGTCTAGTGACCTTTGCTGTCTGCATTTTCTTGCCATGCTCCATTAGATCTCTTTCACTACTCATTTTGAAAGTGTTTGAGTTCCAGAAATATATGGAAATTTCTATACAAACCCCAAAAGGTAAGTGTACCCATGATTTCTTTTCAGGATGACTACAAAAAGCTCACTTATAAATAGATAAAATATCAATTATAGAAATGCTTGGAGAGTAAGATTTTTTTTGCTTGAGATATAGTTATTTAAAAGGAATTGTTCCTGTTGACCTACAGCATATCATCAGCATTTAAATAATTCCATATTCTCACAGTATTAAAAGCATCTTTTACTATTACTTACAGTAACCACGATTGCCTCTGTGCTCTCAACGTCTGTGGTAATACTCCCAGGGAATTTTACAGGATGTGGGAAGGGGTCTCAGATCCACTACTCAGCAAGATGAACACCTCCAGAGTTGTGGGTAGTCGATTCCATTAATGTGAGCATGCTCTTGCACTACTGAAATGATGGTGACTTTCCCATTTGTCCTGGGTTCAGCAGTAGCAGTCATTTTTCTCCTTCTTAGTAGCTGCTGTAGTGCTGTATTTTTTACTTTCAGCCTGGGAACAGCATTGATAACACCAATATTTTTAGTTGCTGCTCAGCAATGTTTACTCTGACCAAGGACTTTCTGAATCTCATGCTCTGCCAGGGAAGAGGGGAAGACAGGAGGAAGCAGAGACAGGACACCTGACCCAAACTGACCAAAGAGGTATTTCGTATCACAGCACGTCATGGCCAGGAGGTAAAAAACTGGGGGCAGGGACACGGAAGGGGGGTCCACTGCTCGGTCGGGCTGGGTATCGGTGGTGAGTGTTTGTATTTTCTTCTCTTGCTGTTTCCCTTGTCATTATTATTATCGGCGGCAGCAGTAGTGGTTTGTGTTATGCCTTAGTTACTGGACTGTTCTTATCTCAACTCGTGGGAGTTACATCCTTTCGATTCTCCTCCCCATCCCTCCGGGACCGGGGGGGAAGGAAGAGGGGGGAGTGAGTGAGCGAACTGCGTGGCTGACTGGACTTAAACCAAGACACCACTGCCTATTAAAAAGGAATAGTAGAATGGTTTTGTTGGCAGGGACCTTAAAGATCATCTAGATCCAACCCCCCACCATAAGCAGGGACAAAATCTCTGCACTTCTGTACTTCACAGAACACAAAATCAAACTGAGCATATGTGACCATTCCTATGCACCAAATGGGTAACCCTGGCATGAATGCAGTTTCATACCTGTAACTAACTCAGATCCAATTTAGAGATTAGTAGAGGCTCCTTTGAAAATGCATTTTGTAACAATTTTTCAGTCCCTGAGGCCAAGTTTCCATGTTTAGCAAGCATGGAACAGCAAAGTAAGGCTACAGTGGGGTATGATTGAAGGTAAACACAGACATCCTCCTCTGATTTGGGCAACAGGCGTAATAGCCCGCTCTATAGTAAAACAGGTGAGCTTGCCCAACAGGTGCATTTACCTTATTTACCTTTTTTTTTATTTACCACAGTTACCACTATTCATAAATAACAGAATCACAATTTAGTCTTTTGTGCTGACAGCTTTTACAAAAAAAACAGCAGGCATTTGATGGAGAATTACAACATATTTATGACAAGTACATTATTTTTTAGTCGATGATAATGCAGACAGACAATTATTTATTGTTATAACTTTGCTTTTCAGGCAAATTTTACCTTTTTAAAAGTCCAGCTACTAATAATTATCATATTAAGAAGTTGCTAGAAATAATACATTTATTTTGTATTGCAGTGATATAAAGTAAAAGTTTTTTGTTATGATTCTCTAAGCTACAAAATCTCAATGGCCAAGAAACCCAAAATGTGACATCTCTACAAATATGTTGAATTACTCTTCTGAATTTCTTTCTCAAATTCAGTCCACTATAATAATAAACTGAGTCTTTTTTCATTCTTAAATATTTCCACTGAACATGGTACAGTGTGCTTCTTGTGAAATCTTAATTCTTGTGTTTGCTACGATCTTCTGAAAGGCATTCAGCAGCCTAAACAAACAGGATGGTCTCTAGAAGGATTTTTCAAAAGTACTTACATTAAAAAAAAAATCCAACAAAATATAGGTTTAAAAAGGATGATAGATACTTTGATTAAAAATTTCAGTAGATACTGACCTCTTCATACTTTGGTTGAGTATTACCCTTTGCTTGATACTGTGAATTTAAGTGGGAATTATGCTCTCAATAGAAGGCATTGACCTTTACTGTAAGGTATTAATTTTAACACAATAAAGTGATGTCTTTTGATAAATATCTAGCTTATACCTAAATCATCATCATTCTATTTCACACTCTTTTACTGTGTAATACAGACTTGCTTCAATACGGAAACTGATATCTTCTTCCAAACAGCAGCAGGGTAATCCCATGAAAATTGCAATTATAATAACTATAGAGAATTAAAATAGCTCTTGGGCACTTTTTATTATTGTTGTTTTCAGTTGTCAAGGGGAAAAACTGAACAAAGAGAAAGAGATGTGCTCCCAGCAGTAAGGGAAGCATTTAAAAGGAGCTTGTAAACAAGCTGAGAACAATTCATTCAGGGTTATGTATTTATCAGCGAAAAAAACAAACAAACAAAAAACCAAAAAAAAAAAAAAAAGGAAAAAAGGAAAAGAAAAAGAGAAAAAAGTGAAGCAATTCTGTAAGAAGACTCCAGCTGGGAATGTCCTCTGGGGACTGCAAAGTGACATGTAGCAGTAAAACTGTACTAGGCAGCTGAAAAGGCATGTTTAGAGGAGGTAGAAAAGTGTGTACTCTCCTGTTAACAGCCTCAATGCCACCCAAAGACAGGATATATTCCTCTTGTCATTGAAGGACCCAGAATTGTTGGATTATTTATGCTAAACAAGATTAATGGATTTTCATTCCGCAGACTCTGCCAGTTTCTTCATATCCCAGTGTATATCATGAGAAATAGTGAGACCAACAATTAAAGAGCTGCTGTGACTCCTTTATCTGAGCAGTAATCTGCGTCCAAACCTGACTGGTTCAGTTGTTTTTACACAAACTACTAACAGTCATTGGTCAACCCCACAGTGAGCCACTTTTAGATAGTACTTACAGGTTAAAGGTTTCCTGTCAGTCCTTTTGGATATTCAGACATGTCTCTGGACTCATAATGATGAGATCTGGAGACACAGAAGTAACTTTTTAGATAGTCTGTTTTGGAGAGGATGATTAGCAAAGGTCTCTTACATTACATGTGAGAAAGGCAGACAAGTATTTCATTGGAGCTATGGCCACTGCACCAAGAAAGAACAAGTTGGTCAATGCTGCTTTCTCTACATAAAAATCTGCTGCTACTACCATCACTGAATGCTTGATTTGCTTTAATTCTATTGAACATCTGCAATGGGCAGGACAAAATTTTTTTACTCAGAGGAATTTTCACCATGGAGAATTTTTTGCTTTCCGAGGTGACTTCTCTGAAAGTGTGTTTCTAATCTACCAAGTCAAATGAGTTTGCTGGGGAGAGCAGGAAATGTTCAGTTTAGAGCCAAATGAGAGCAAAAGTATACTTCTTTCCCTCAAAATCTTTATCAGATCAGAAACCCTCCCTCAGAATATGTTTGCCTTACCTAGAAAATAATATGCCCTCCTCTCTCCTTCATGGGTTATTTCCCTTTCCAGGTCCTCTGGCTGCTGAGGGAGCTCCCCCCACTATCATCATCATCTCCCTCCAGTTGAAAATCCTGCTCTCAGCATCCACCACAGATTGAATCCCTCCTGTGATCACTTTCAACAACCTCATCCTCACACTCTTTCTAGTTAATGCTTGCAAAATCTTTTTCAGATCTTGTGCTTTACTTCAGGCTCCTTCAAAACTGTCAGTGTGGCCCCAAAGCAGACTAAACAATGTTTGCCAGATGATCCATCCTTCCATACAGTGCTCTTCTGGGAGTGACACTGCAACACTGAACGCAGTTGCATGCCGCTCCCAGGGAGCAAAGTCACTATAGTGTGAGTGGCTGAGAGATGCAGAATGACTATGGCAGTGTGGAGAGTAGCTGGAGTGGCTCACCTCTTTTTAGCAACTACAGGAGCTAGCTACAGGACCTGATTGGATTAGACCTCTATCTTTTACACCACTCAGAGTGGATTAGATAATCTTGCTCTGAGAACATAGCTTGTGTATGCACAGCTGAGACAAGCTTCCTTCAGTGCTCTTCCTCCCCTGCTGTAGAGACCTGGAAAAAGGAAAGGGGAATATATCTTTTCATACTGTCACTGATAACCTCAACTCAGTTATTTTGTCCTACATGTAAAGAATAGCTAGAAGCAAGGGACACTTTCTCACTAATGGATGTTTTCTTGGACCTCACTGAGTTGAAAAGGATCCTGCAGAGGGTCTCATTCTTCCTTATTCCACATGAAGAGTGAAAGAGGATGAGAACACAATCTCAGTTCTGTATCTGCCCTGCCCTTACATTAATCATCTCATTTCAGACTCCAGCAGCATCCACAAAGCAGCACAACCTTTTACTACACTGTCCTTTACTTCATTTCTCAGTAGCAGGCTACTTACCACAAATATGAAAAAGAGGAGAAAGCACTGAGTTTATTCTTAACCTGTAAAAGAGTGGTAATAATTTGTGACAGGAGATAGTGCCATATTAAAGTTCCTATAGTCTATATAAAAACCTGTCACATCACTACTGTCAACCTCCGGAGCCTAGAGAACCATGCTAAACTGAATCTCCAATATTTATACCATTAAAGTTAACTGAGACAAACTTCACCCTAGAAACAGATTGACTATTACACTGCTGATTTATTTTTTTTTTTTTTCCTCTTTTTTGGTACAAATTGTCACTTTCCATACTGAATTCTAACTGAGATATGCAAGCAGCTATCAGATGTTAAAGGACATGTCGATAAACAGGAGGTGATGATGCTTTTTCAAGAAAAAGTTAGGTAAGTCTATGAGAGCGTGTTGATGACAGTGTAGCTGAAAATGCTGCTTAATTCATTCTCAAACATTTTTGTACAGTGGAATATAAATGAGACCCTGCCAGACAAATATTTGCAAAAAAATATTCATATTGCTTCATTGTCAGCCAAAAGAGAGATTACTAAGTTGCTGAAATCAGGCAAAACTCCCACTCATAAGTCTTGGCTGGAAAATATGTATAGATTTGCTCCACTGAAAAAGGCTTGCTGTCAAATCAGCAGATGAACACAAGATTTCAATAAGATATGGCATGCACCTTTCTGGAGCTTTGTCTACTGATATATTGACAGTATTATCTATGAGCTTATTGGTGTTTCCTGCCTTGCAATTAATCTCTGAATTTGTTACACCCATAATTAAGCAGGTAACTTCTCCTTCAGGAGTTAGGCTCTAGCTCTGGAATCCCACTCCAAAGAGTAGACTGCCACAAAATGAATAAAGCCAACAAACCAGCCCCAAGTAACCCTCAGATTGCAAAATATTAACCTCCAGTGACTTAAAGAAAACTTTCTAGCAGACACTGCCCATAACCAATATGAGGTGAGCAATGACATCTTCCTGTCTAATCTGGGGAAATAATTTATAACAAAACATACACATGTGTCTCTTGCTTTATCTGAGAAGTCCTCTCTAAACAGCTGCTCCGATTAGTAGCCAGTAACAAATGTCTGAGTCCTTTACTTCCCTCTCTCTTTTTAACTTTGCTGCCCATTTACACATTGTGCATATTTCGATCTTGTTCTATTAAAAGTTATCACATAAGAAAGAATGAAGTGCGTCATGTGTTATGTGTTCAGTGCTTTTGAGAAAAAAAAAAGAGCTCTGTTTGCTTTGGCAACTGCAGCTCAAGTGATTTGTCTGAACAGGAGATGGAAATCTAGCAACATATGGCTGCAGATATAAATACAAATCTAGAATTATAGACAGACACACTATACATTAAAATGAAAAGCATTTCATGGGCAGTTGGTCATAGTGGTAATTCCAAAATGCAGGATTTAGTTACCTTTCTCAAGTATTTATCCCTTGCTATACATAGCGTCTTGTACTCTCAAACCCTTATTGTAATCTAAACTTAGCTAAAAGATGGCAGATGACCAGATTTACCTCAGACCAGTCAAAGGCATGCCGTTTTTCTCAGACGCATCTTAATATACCATGTAAAGAGCCAAATGAGACAAAACTATGTGGTGTGCTTCAAATATGCTTATAATTTAACTATATCTTTAGATTTACAACAGAGAGAAGAGAAAGTGATGAGTCTCCATTAATTCCTAGGCAAATATTATGTCTTGAGTAATGTTACTTGAAGTTCTTGGTCATTTGAGTACTTGCTTGAAATAAAATAGATTCTTTTTCCTGTACACAGAGTAAAAACCAAGAGTGATGGAAATGATTCAGTCTGGGTTTTTTGGGTCAAACAGGAAGAGGCCTGAGGGTGCCATGTGTATTTCTAATTTAGCTCTTCTAAATTTATATTATTTCTATCAAAGTTAATTTTGCTCCACTGTTTTCCTGAAAATTTTCCTACTTTCCAATTCATAAGCCTTTGAAATCAATTTGATTTTATCCCACTTCTCCAAGTTTCCTTATTGCTTAACTATCAGGTTAACTCTATTTTTAGACTGTATTGCTACATCACCACATGAACATGTGGATCAACCTACATAGTGGAGAATGTGACTGAAACAACAACAAAGCAACTCAAGATGTATGATTCCGTTTTACTGGCAAAAGTAGTGTCTCCATTCCTTAAGTATGTAGATATCAAAATATGGCCATCATTGTGCAAGCTGACTGGGAGTTGTAAGTCAGAATATTATAAAGTGAAGGCTGGGGAAAAAAAAAAGACAACCAAACAAGAAATTCAGATGTGCTTGGAACAAGTAGCTGGGAAGATTAAAAGTGGATTCTCCATTCAGTTTCCTTAGGTTATTAGTAGGGCTGTTACTGGGATTGTTACTGCAGTTTACTTGCTGCTGTGCTGAGGCAGTTTGGCACATGAATACTGTAATGAAGGATGTCCTGCAAGTTTTAAAATTACATTCCTGACTAAACTTACCATTAAGCAAAAGCTGAAGTACTACTGAGCTACACATATTTCAAGCATACCAATGGGCAGCAACATGACAACTCTTAGATTTTCACAGCCTGCAATTTAATCCTCATATGCCATTTTAAAAGCTTTTAAGGGTCTTGTTGTCTGAACAGCAAAAGTATCTACAAAGCCATCAGTAACTGATGCTTTACCAGGTATTGTATAACTGACCAATTTTCATCTTGAACCTAGAACCAACTCTAAACTCAATTGGAATTGTAAGGAGTTAAAAGGGTACAGTAATTCCAGTTATCAATACTAAAAACCAAGAAAATAGAAAGGAAATAATATACCAAGATAAAATCTTTTCCTATTACATGGGCCTTTTGTTAGAGCACCTAAACTGATCCTGATACTGAATAGAAGTTTATCATTAGTTGCAGAGGGATTTTTGTATCCTTACGTTATTTTAAAGAGAGAGGAAGTTAGTCACAAATGCAACAAATGGAAAAGTACAAATTAATTTTCAAACCCATGATGTATGTCAGAGTGTTCTGTCGTTATTATTATCAGGTGGTTTTAAGAGAGAAAAGCAAAACTTGATTTGCAATGCTTGCTTCTTTCACAGCTGAAGAATGAGGTGGTTTTTTTATAACCCTACCTTGCCAATCTGACCTTGAAAATTTTATTCATTAACCCTCTGTTGACAAAAGAAACACTGTTCTGGTAGGAAGGCTAGTCTTGACTTCTCTTTGCAAAAGGAAAGGATTAAGCAATACATAATTTCATTGTCAGACTGTGAAATGAGTCCAACAGGATACAGTAGAAACACATTGCAAGAAATATTTCTCAAGCACAAGATATTAATAGCAAAGGGTTCAAGCTCATTCTGGATGAATTTCCATCACTGTAGTAAAGATAATATCACTCTTCATATAAAGTTAAGACACTGGCACACTGTAAATTCCATGTATAGCTTTTTGTCAACAGTCATTAAAATCTGAGTATCTGTAAATCCAGAAAATCGTGGAAGAACTTTGAGCAACACTTGGTTTTGTACAGTGATTTTGTTTAAAAAAAAAAAATAAAAAATATTGACAAATGTTTTATATTAGACTACTCTGTTTTATATAAGGCTACTCTGGCATTTCCAGTACACACTTTGCTTTCTATTTTTTCATACAGAGAAGGACAATATCTAAATATTTACAACATCTCTTATTTATATAAAGCAGTGCATAAGCTCACAAATGTCATAACCTGAGTATCTACTGCTGGCTGAGACATACTATATAGGAATTATTTAGTTTGCTTAGACTGTGACATTTATCACAATCTCCAGGTGCCTTACAGCTGCTCATTTGTGAACAACTGGTATAGTTCAAAACAGTTGTCTCAGAGCAGAGTTCATCCCTGGCTGTGGCAAACACATCCCTTGAAAATTAACACCCCTGGCCAATGCACATGAATTAAACACATGCAAAAATGAACACATTCAGAACAAGAAAAACCTAAAACCTGAAAAAATTATCTTGGATGCTACTATGCTACAGAAGCTAGCAAATTCTAGACCAAAAGCCCTCTCCCAAGAAGAGCACATAAGATTTCCTTGCTGGAGTTCAGCCTTTGGGACCAGCAGTAAAGCTGCAGTAAAAGACAAAATGAGGCAGTGCTGAAGACCACCAGGAACAGAGCCAGCCATGGCTTTTAAATTATAGCAAATAGCTTGATTTTCATCCAACACACAATGGGAGCCGGTACAGAGACGTGTGTTCAAAAGGCTGTGTGTTCATACTAGCCTAGCCCACCTAAGTGTCTGTGTCCCTCTGCCAGCATCCCACACTTATCTCCTTTTCTTTTCTGGCTCAACTAAAAAGGACTCTTCTTCTTCAGCTACTCCATTGAGAGTTTCTCCTTTTGTTTCATCGCTTCTAGCTTCTGGTCCTGACCACATGGGAATTGGAGTCAGGCCATAATCTGGCCCATTTCTTTTTCAAAGTAGCTTTAACTGTAAAGTTATTTCCAAAGGCAGAATTTAAGTGATCCTGAAGCATATCATCTCCTGTAGTTTCCTCCACCCAGCCCAAAATAACTGTCCTTTGACAGAACCACAACACAACGGTGTTTCTGACATAAGAATGAACTCAGCTGCAGTTTTTTGGCATTCACTTAAGATTGTTCCCACCTGCCTCTATTATTTATGCAATGCTGTTTTGGAGATCAGGTCAGCATGAGGAAAAGTTTACCAATATAACTCTCCTGACAAACCATCCTTGTGTGGGTGCAATTTCCACTATCCAAAAAGAAAAGAAAGTAATTTTGCTGGTACAGAAAATGCTGATTCCCAAGTGGAATGAATTGCAGTGGCAAAAGCATTTTCCATCTGAGTGCAACTATACCTACACAAAGCTCTTGAAAATATAAGAAATGTTTAAAATAAAAATAACCTTAGTTGATACTGCTGTGCTGGAAAATGTGCCTACTGTAGACCTGGCCTGATTTTATGAGAGAAAGGCTAGTTCAATGGATAACCAAAGTGAATGTGTCTTCTATAGTAAGAAAAGGGTGGGGAGGGAAGAGACTAATGAATTTATAAATATAAAATATTAATTATTTATGACAGAATTTCTTTCCCATGTAAATTTATAAATAGGGTAGTTAATCTAATTTTCTTGGCCTTTTATTGGGCAGTTAGGGTAGTTGAAGGGAGAATGCAGATAATGACGGAAACTGGCTAAAAGTCGGACTTTCCAAGGAGAGTCCTTTTGAGTCATCAAAATAATAATAAAAAAATAATTCTGGATGAGGCAAACTGGAAAGTAAAGGCTTCTCCTTCTTCTTTCTTCGGATTAAAGTTCGCCATTGAGAAAGAATAACGAAGAGAAGCGTTGATAGCTGTAGTACTTACAGAGACCTCCATACTGGAGTCGTTTTCATTTTTCTTGCTGTCTCAAACAGTTCTGTCTCTGCAGAAAATGCTTAAGATTTTCTAATTGTTGCTGTTGCACAAAGAAATATCTGTGCTGTTATCATTATAACTGCTATCCCTGCTGTTGTGCAATAGGTTTCCAAAGGAGGTCTGGCAGGATGAGCACAGTCATTTTTGACTTGCTGCTGCTCCAGGCAGTGGGTGGCTGTAACAACATCTTTTATTGTTCCAGCTCCCAAAAGGTAAGACTCATACTTGCAAAGTGTGAGGAAAGCCTTGTTTTGTGTTTGTTTTGTTGAAGAACTGTCATGGTGTTAATGGGAGTTGCTCATCAACAATACTTCACATCACTAATTGCTAAACTACTCTGCCCCCTGCAAGAATAGGACATACACGTGACTGACAGGCACAAAGACCTTCTGAAAACATGAAGACAGTGGCTAAATTGACCTTTTTCCATTATTAGACATAGCCTTGCCTTCAAGTGAAATGGCTTGTCCTGAGCATAGGCCACTGAGCAAACCCTCCTGTTAAACTCTAAAGCTTTAGTAATGAATCTACATGCTTGAATAAGGTTCTGCTGCAAGACAGAAAGGAGGGAGGAGGCCATGCAAAGGGGTGCTTGCTTTCCTACTGGCTTGAAAACATCCAGAAAAGAATATTAGACCTGAATTTCAGGCTTGCTTCGGGTGTTGTGACAGCTAAAGCCATTTCTGAAGCTATCTGGGTAGCAGTATATGTTGGCCACTTGCTAAAAATCAGTGGAAATAATAGTATTCAATAATATTAAACCTAGTCAATTAGATGACAGGCTACAGTTTCTACTTTTCTACCAAAAGTCTCTCAAAGAAAGACTGACAGCACAGAGTTTCAATTTCTGGACTTCTGTGCCTTTCCTAGTGTACATTTTGCATGCTAGTAGTTTGTTACCATGAAATTGTTTCTCTTAGACCTCATAGCTCAACATACATAAACACAAATATATTCCTCACACACATATAATTGATTTTAACAAGTCTACAAAGTCAGGTTCTGGGTGAGTGTTTACTTTTTTTTTTTTTTTTTTGTAATTGGAAGCAAAGGAACTACTCAAGAACTGTGTAAAAACACCTAAAGGATTTTCTTCCCAAATGGAAAAAGTTTATTTACTAGATCTGAGCTCTATGACATGCTGTGCCAATGACTCACTGGGCACAACTCTGTGATTTGTAGTAGCATAGCTAGCATCTGTACAAGGTTTTCCAGCTTTACGACAAAAAGGGTATATCATCTAACAGGAGCAGTCCCAATCAGGTCAATGGATCTCCTCAGGGGAGCAAAGTTTCATCTCTGCCTGGATGTTTGTGGGAACATGGATTCAGAATACAGGATTTAAAGAATTTCTGGTGCAACATACTAGCTGAAATGAATGTACCGCACAGAGTAGAAACTTGCCTCCTGTAAAACCTAGCTTCATTTTCTCTACCTTAAAGTTTCATTCTTAGATTTTGGGGGCAGTTCCTGCTGCATTATAGAATCAAAGAATCATAGAATAGTTAGGGTTGCAAAGGACCTGAAGATCATCTAGTTCCAACCCTCCTCCCATGGCCAGGGACGCCTTCTACTAAACTATCCCACCCAAGGCTATGTCCAGCCTGGACTTGAACACCACCAGCGATGGAGGATTCACAACTTCCCTGGGCAGCCCATTCCAGTGCCTCACCACCCTTACAGTAAAGAATTTCTTCCTCAAATCCAATTTAATATTCCCCTTTTTAAGTTTGAACCCATTACCCCTTGTCCTGTCACTACAGTCCCTAATGAAGAGTCCCTCCCCAGCATCCCTATAGG
>JAOEHY010038563.1:0-11878 GCA_025447955.1 Psilopsiagon aurifrons
GGAACATCCCTTGGGGATGCAGCTACACCAGCAGAATGCATTAACTCTCAGACAGTATTTCACAGTACAGTAAATACATTACTCTGCTTTCTCCACTAAGGTGGCAAGCTTGTTAAAAATTACCAGTGCCCCACTGTGACTTGCCCAAAGGTGGCACTCCTTGACTCAAACCCAGCACTGAGGAAGGCAGCAACTTTAACCAGATGGGTTGAAAAATCCCAAAACCTTGTTTCTGTAAATCTAGATTTGGGGATATGGAACTATTTTTACTGTACTATCTGTATACAAAACTTTTTGCAAAGTCCTTTCAGAAAGATGAAGTTAAGATGCAAATTACTACTGCTAAAATCTTATGTGATGCGGACTGGAGAGTTAACAGCAAGCTACTATGAAAGCAAACAACCCAAATCAATTTTATTTACCAAACAGCTTCTCCAGACCACCATTCAAACACTCCTTCCCTCATTCTTTATTCTGCTGAAAACAGCACATGGCTACAAAGCCTGCATTGTTCCAGCTGCCATTCAGACTTTCACAAAATCCCAGGTCTCCAGTGCAACACGAACCAATGCAAGCATTCATTTGTGGGATAGATCAGTTACATGGCTGATGTTTTCATTCTGAATCTGCACATGCAATTTCTTTACTACTTCATCATATAATAAACCACATGTACAAAGCAAAGGTAAGAAGTTCTCCCTCTCTCTTTGCACAGCACAGCTTACAAGGGACAGAAAGTAGAGTCTGCTACCACAAGACTTGTCTTCTCTTGCCATTATTAAAATGAGATCAGCTGTAACAAAAATACCCCCTACAGTTCCCCTCAGAAGAAACTACTACAGGCTTCCCTTGGAGAGGAAATCCAGTAAGCAGAAGGGGGACATGACTTGAGGGGATGTCAGAGAAGAAGAAGAGAAAGGACACCCACTTTTTTTCTCCTTTTAGCCCACTCCACTTTCAAGGCTTTCCCAGGCAGTTCTGTTGACTCTTGAAAGGTGGAAACGTAAGATCACAGTACCACAGAAAGTATTTGCTACTAGTAAATCTGAAACACTCCATTCAGTTTTGGAAAACATATGTTATGTCAGAGCGAGGCAGAGCAAACACAAAGACAATATCAATTTATATGTCTACCAAGCTTCAAGGAATACCAAAATAAATGCAGAACCTGGAATGAAGCTGGCTGTCAAGAGCCAGTTTCAGGAACTGTAATTGGACTCCATGACAAAAATAGTTCATTTGTGTTCTATTCAATTTTCTTTTTCCCACATCAACCTTCACAATCAAAAGATCTGAAAGAAACTTCACATTTTCATCAATACTGACATATTTCTGCATTAATTCAACCATCAAAGCTGACCTTAATACAATTAACCAAAATAATTTCCCTCCTAAACGGATCATCTTATTTTCACACATTCAACAATGCCATGAAACTAAACCTAGTTTGAAACTGCCAGCATTAAATCCTTGCTTTAAACTTTAAAGAAAAAGCATATCTCACACAAAACAGCTCTACAAAACATCCACAAAAGAATTTATTAAAAATATTAATTTATTTCTTGGATCTGCAGTCTCCTTCCACATCACCCTTAACTGACAAAAGAAAGTTAGTTACTTTTAACAGTAACAGAATCATAGAATGGTTTGGGTTGGAAGGGACATTAAAAATCACCTGTTTCCAACCCCCTGCCATGGGCAGGGACACCTTTCACTAGACCAGGTTGCTCAAAGCCCTGTCCAGCCTGGCCTTGAACACTGCCAGGGATAAGGCAGCCACAGCTTCTCTGGGCACCCTGGTGCCAGTGCCTCAGCACTCTCACAGGAACAAATTTCTTCTTAATATGCGACCTAAATCTCTCCTCTATCAGTTTAAAGCCATTTCCCCTGTCCTGTCACTACAGGCCCCTGTAAAAATCTCCATCTTTTTTGCAGGCCTCTCTCTAGGTACTGGAAAGCTGCTATAAAGTCTTTTTGGCCTCTTCTCTAGGCTGAACAAGCCCAACTCTCTCATCTGGTCTTCACAGGAGAGGTGTTTCAGCCCTCTGAGCATCTTTGTAGCCCTCCTCTGGATTTGCTTCAGCAAGTCCACGTCCTCCTAATGTTGAGGGCTCCAGAGCTGAACACAATACTCCAAATAAATAATAAAAAACTTGTTATTATTAAATAACTATTTGATTATTATTAATAACAAACCTGAAGAATCAAAGGCAATATTACTCCTTACAAAAATCGATACACATACTGCCTAGAATACCCATCTCTGACCTTTGGGCAAGGATTAGGGGAGGAAAACAGGCAAACAAAAAGGAAAATTAAAATAGACAACCTTTTCTTTTTCTGCACAACCAAGACTGCTGCAATATACACAACAGCACAGCAATGACAACTCCATCCCATACACTAGCTAAATCCACTGGAAAACACAGACCTCTAGCCAGTTTGCAAAGGACACAAGTTAAAGAGTAAAAGGTGGAATTATTTTCTCACAAAGAAAACAAACAGTAACCTCAGGATAGTGTCCCAAACCCACAGGCAAAGTGCAAAATGCTCCTTGCCCAACCAGATGAACACAGTAGTGTGGAGCATCCCTCGCTTCCCTGGAGCAGAACAATGCTTACTAGCAAAACTAGCTGCCACTGAAGCTACAGAAACAACCTATAAACCAAAACACTCGTCTTAACACAGAGCAATTCCAAGCAGATTTTCTGTTGACTTCTTGTTTTGAAGAATGATGTTAACTCTTAGACAATCACAGGGACTGTTAGCTCCTTAAGTCAGGATGGTGATTAACTGGATCACAAACCCAGCTGCGGAGCTTCCTCTTCTACTACCAGCATGTGAAGGGCTGAGACAACCATTTTTGAGATAGCACAGCAACACTGTATGCATGGATCAGGTGAATTTTTTTATTACAGAAATGTTATCCCATTTTCTAATTCTCCATTCAATTTATCACAAACAAATTACAAAAGGCAGAAAATAAGCTTGTCTGCTGTCAGGCAGGCGTCAAAACACTCAATGCAAACCACAGGATGCAAACGTAACAAGATCACGCGGAGCACCATTGGATCTGGTCACACCGAGACAGAATCGATTAAGAGGCATCCGCAAGCACCTAAACTGGCAGTACATGAGACTGAGAAGCCACAGCAGAGCAACACACTGCACAAGTCTGTGCAAAGCCCATCTGTCAACAAAAACTACATATAGCAGTGGCCTAATTAACACCAACTTGCAGTGAGGACAATACTTAGAGCAAACAAGTATGCTTCACACAGTGAAAACACAACCCTGAAATAGTTCAGAATCTGAAAACTGAGCCAAAACCCAAGGCAACAAAGCAAGCTAACCTCTGTGTCCCTTTACAACACGATACCACCCTGCCTGTCCCCCCATGGATCCAGCCAGGGGCTTGCCTGTTTTCAGCATTAAAGAGTTAAGACATCTCCTTCCAAGACAGGCAGGATGATTTGACTTTTCATCTCATCCTCATTCAAGAATGGTAACTTGACATTTGCTTTTGTCAGTCACCTCCATGCATTTCCCCTCTGCTACCAACTTAACACACTGCAACGGCAACTTCAGCAAACATGAAAACTACGAGTAAAAGTACTGCTTAGGTGAGAACACTACTGCATCCATTGAGGCTTATTAGACTTCTGAAAATACTGGTTTCTTTCTGCAAAAGAAAAGCCCAATACTCAGATGCAAGCTGCCATATGCAGCTGTTCATCTTCATGCTCTTACACCTCCAATCTTTCCTCTGTCCTAAGGCCCTGACACACAGCAGAGCCCAGCCTTGCAGAATCTCTGTCAGCCCAATTAATTTACAATTACAGGTAAGACAGAACATCTCTTCCAGCAATAACAAAGACAGAGGAAGACACTGAAAATCACTGTTTTACAGTGTCTAGAGATGCATGCATGCTGTACACACTTAGCTCCTGCAAGTACATCTCAGTATTATCTGAGCTGGTCCACTTCACCTTTGATTTTATTACTGCAAAGGTCAACTTTAGGATAGTATTAGCAGGCTGAATCTAAGGTACTGTTTATTAAGGGGTGGGGTGTTAGATAACCCCAAGCTTACATTTTCCACTCAAGTGAGCAAATACAAATTCAGAGATATTAATGAGCCCTCTGCATCTGACTCCTCAGATAGGCACTCTACAGCTGGCCATAATTACCATTAGTTATCTTTAGTATGCATACACGTCAACACACAAGCACAAACACTGTTGGCAACCCCAACAGCCCGCAGTGCGACCTCAAGCTGTTTGAATTTCACCTACCATAGGCTTTTTATTTCCACCCTTTGGTCATCACTCCATTTAGCAAGGGTCATCTTATTTTCACATCTCTGAAGCTCTTAACATCTTCACACCAAATAGGTAACAACACAGGATGTAACTTGCCAAGGATTTATAAACAAAAAAACAAAACAAGAAAACCTGAGATAGCCTATTTTAAGTGAGGAGTAATTTCTTTCAATTTTATTAGAGATTCCAAATAGCCAGTACTTAGAAAAAAACCCCAAACAACCAAAACCACACACACCCCTACAGGTTGGGCATCCAGCTTTGCCAGCTTTAGCCTAGTTATAAACATAACATACAAACCACATCAAAACATTCTTAGAACATCCACTTCACAGCCAGAAAGCAAGCATCAGCTACCGTAAAGGAGGCAGGAAACTGTTTCTTGCTCTTGCACTGCTCCTTTAAATGATGAACACAACAAACCCCTTGAGGTTAGCAAGGGATGCCTGGGGAGCCTGGATCCCAGCCACATGCCGGCTCAGCACATTTCCTCAGTGCCAATGCATTTGCAACAGCGGATGTGACACCGCCCTTGCTGCCCTCAGAGGAATGTGCTTGTAGATTACATGAAGGAGTCACTGAAGTGCTTAGGAAGAGATACCGACTGTTTTAACCGGTCTTTCCCAAATGGGCACACTTTTTTTCCCTTATAGAAAGGGGAGAGGTGCAAAAAAACCATCATCTGCAAGCTGAACTTTTCTGTTTACAAACACTATTTAAGACCATATCCCTCAACCCCTTCATTAGGAGCCTTAGCAGAAGGACAGTGATGTGTACTCAGAACTTCTGGGCAACAGACAAGGCAATCCCAGTGCCTTTATATTAGATGGGTGATACGAGACGCATCAGCTCTTTGCATTACAACCACCAGTGACAAGGAAATTTCCAAAGCAGGTTGATACATTTTCTTTTTAGCATATGCTGTTGCATTTCTGATTATGGTTCAGTGACTACACTACCCTAAGACAAACTAAGTGTCCCTACAAGCTGCCATGGCTGGAAGACATTGCCTCTCCCACAACCACTGCAGCTGAGACTACATTAGACATAAAAAGGACCTGCAAAGTAGAACAGTTGTGCTTCTACCAGTCCTCCGTGCATTTCCCTTCCAATCACACCTAGTCCAGCCATGTGGCATGGGCACCCATAAGGGGCCAGCATGTTTCAGGCGTTTTCCTGAAGGGCATCTTCTGGTTGGGTTCCAGCATGAAGAAGCCAGCAGAGCACCAAACCCAGCAAGTCAACCCATCAGCCCCTTCCTGCTCATGACTGTGATTTTAACATAAATGCTAATACAGGCACAGCATAAAGCCACCAACTTTAATCAAAAGAGAACACCAAAATCAGACTCACAGAGTTCCTTGAAGCTAAAGTGCTACACTAACTCACCTTGTACCATAACACAAACCTATTCCATTTTCTATGCTTGCTGCAGTATCTTCCCCTTCATGGCTTAACATGCCTTTTCAATGGAGTTCCTCAACTGATAGCAGCACATGTCAAATAGCCAAACAAGGCTCATCATGACTGCTTCAACCTCCCAAGAGGCTCTAAAACAGGTGCACAAAACGCATGTCCTAGTCCAAAATAGTTAGGCTTCTGGATGCTGGTCCTTTCCCTTACTTTTACAAAATTACTAGAAATAGTTGAGACACCAATCAGACCTGCTGGCAAACAACCAGCGCCACGTAGTATAAACTCATTCAGAACTGGCAGGGGCAGGGAGGTGGTCTCCCTCAAAGCCATAATGACTGTTCAACTGTATCAGGAGTGCTTCAACTCCTAAAGGTATGGTCAAAGCTGACAAAAAGATGCAGCCAAGTAGAGGAGCTGTAGTACCCTGCCAAAGCCTACTCTTTGGTCCTGTACCAATTCCCCAAGAGAAGGGAATCAGCAGCTCCTCGCCCACCCCCACTTCTCAAGAACATCATTGTAAGAGCTGATTATCATTGAGAGAAAATTATTTCCTTCTGACACCTCAGAAAACTTATCTGTGTGGGAACTGTATGTGCTCACACACAGAGAAGGGAAAACAACAATCCAAGTCAAGCACACCCACTTGCTATCGCAAACTAAAAACTGCAGCAGAAGGCAGAAACTCCATCCCTGCATAGGGCTCAAGAGAGGTGCTTCTGCCATGTCATAAAACAGAAACCTGTGACTCGCACCACGGCTCTGAGGATGAGGACTGAAGATGGGAGGCAGACACCAGGGACCAGAGGCAGCAGGCACAGCAGAGCCGGTGCGTCCATGCCAAGCAGACAAAAACACGAGTTAGTAAAACTTTCCTGTACCAAAGCCAACACAGGCATGCACTGAGCATCACCTTTCCTCACGATAAAATCATAGGCTTTGCTTGTGATAATTAATGCACCTTTCCCATCTCCTCCCATCATTAAGAACTGGGAAGACTGAGAAATTAACCCTGAGATATAGGTGTGTCCACTAAACCAGCATTAACACGGTATTTGCTCTATGTGCACCTTCAAGTACAACTGGGCTATATATTACAGTTTCAGGCAACCAAACCACGTCTGAAAAATTAAACCAGCATATTTCTTCACACAAGTCATAACATCACTTGCATTAGCATGGAAACCAACTACAAAATTAAAACTTTATCAAATATTGAGGGGACAGTCACAGGCTCACTGAGACGAGGCATTTTCATTCCAAATAAGATGCTCTCCTTCATCAATACTGCATTTTTAGCTATGTTTAAACAAAACTTCATTTTTCCACAAGTGAGCAATTTCCCCAAAATTCCCAGCTGCCTGTTGCAAGTGCCAATGATCAGGCAATTATGATAAGCATTTCTGAACACCTAATCAAAACAATGCAAGCTGTGGAACTGCATTATTTCTTCTGCAAACACAAATTCATAACCGGTGTGCTGCCTCTGAAAACAAAGCGATTATATCCTTTCCATTTTGGGGGGTTTTTTTTGTTCTTTTTTTTTTTTTTTTAAGGTGTACTGAAACTCATGCAATTAACTTGTCCAGTGCTGGTTTACAAGCCGCCTACCCGCTATTGTTACTTGTAAGGGCATACAGCTTGCTTGCATGCTTAAACCAAATCTAGGCACTGCACATAACTAACACCACAAACTGCACGTAAACCTGGCTAAGACTAGTATTTACTATTTTGGGTGCCAGAAACATTTTAGTACAATACATGTGATCTGACATAGATGGGAGAATCAGTCTGGGAAGTTTCAAGAATAAAGTATGTCAGAGGGGGAGCTACCACTCTGGCAAAAAAACACACCAAAAACGCACCCTAAAAGACCACCACAAAACCAAAAAAAAAAAAAAAAATCATTGTTTGCTTTGGTTGGTTGCTTTTTTCTTAAACTAAGAAATTTTTGAAGTATCATTTCAGGTCCGAGAAGAAAAGACAGAGGGGAGGGTAAGTTTCTAAGCAGGCTAAAACAAGCCAGTAGCACTGATTTGTACAAATACGTTTAAAAAGACACGTGAAATCTCAATTTAACTCTGTACGTGTTCAACCCATTTCATTTCTACACTCATTGCATCTTCTGTTCTTGATAATCAACATTTCTACAGCAGAGATAAACCCTCTCTGAAAGACATGAAGGGTATAGCCAGAATACCAGACTTTAACAATTAGTGAAACCCACCCATTACTCAACCTGCAATTTAAACAAAGTTTCCAAAGTAACATTTCCAAGAACAAAACCCATAATCTTAAAGGAAGTTCTTCAGAAAGCAGTGTCCTCCCCACTGTCCTGAAGGAAATGAAAAAATCGCACATAGCAAAGCATCTTATGGATCTGAAAAGCCACATCCCAACAAGGTAGGCAGGCTACCCAAAACCTGTGTACCTTTCTTGCCTCAGATGCATTTTCTTCTTTCAAAGCACAAGCAGAACAACAAAGTGGATGTGGCACAAACAATTCAAAACTTTCAATGTTCTCAACACTGTACCAATTTAGATGCCATAAGTGATTCAACTACACAGGGCTGAAAAAGCAGAGGCACTTCCCAGAGGAATTTTTATGTGCTTTTTCATAACATGTAATTGGAGCCATGGGAATGGCTGTCTGAAAAACACAGCCCTTTCCTGTTCTGAACATTTTGATTCAAAAAAAATCCCCATCAGTTCTGGATTTTTGTACCACCTGGTTTAGCAAAGGAACCTGGTATCCTACAACATACACTGCTAATTCAAACAAAGCAGTGGAAGATTAAATCTGCAAGTTATACATTAACAAAATCTATAGGCATTAGCAAAGGAACCTGGTGTCCTGCAACATATATTGTTAATTCAAACAAAGCAGCAGAAGATTAAATCTGCAAGTTATACATTAACAAAATCTATAGGCATTTTAATTAAGTGCTAAACCTCTTGAAGATTAATTAGTAATTGTAAAGCTTTCTCCCTACTCTTCCTCTTGATTCTTGCAAGACATTCACTAGCTCTCAAAAAACACTCCTGAAGTTGTTTATTGCCTCTTCCCATTAACTCAGGAAAACTATTAAGTCACAAACCACAGGGCAGCATACAAGGTCTTCCCGTTTTTCCCCCTTGCAGATCACCTTCAGGCAGACCAGCAATTTGGCTGTTTAATTCTTAACAAGAATTAAAACTGCTTGAGCAAGACAAAAGCAGCTGAATACCAGAAGAGACCTGACAGACACAGCACTGACCCAAAGACGTATCTAACATGAATTACAAAAGCATTTATTGATGGCACAATAAATAAGAACAGGAATTTTCATGTATGTTGAAGACACTCAAAAGCCCTGGAGGGTCAGCTCCTGACAATACCCATCCATCAGCCAAGATGGGCAGAAGAGCTGCAGAGGAACGGCTCCAGAATTGCAGCACTGGGCAAGCAGAGGGAGAACATAAGAGGCATCTCTACGCACTCTCCTGGAATGGGCAAAGTAAAGGCAAGAATTCAAAGCGAATCTTAAGACTTCAGACAAGCACAGACTGAACAAAACAAATGGTACTCTGATGAAGTGGCAAGATAAGCAGAGACACCCACAGTCCCTTCAATTTTCTTTCATCTCCCTGGACAAGCTCATACCTTGTCAGAAGTCTAATTCCAGGGAAAGCTGCTGGCACTCTCAGCAAGCGTACCATACTGGAATTTAACTTGTAGATTTCTGATGTGCCTAATTCCTTACACAAATTATTCTCTGTAACTAAAAAGCAGTAATGGACAAAACCAAAGCCTGCACTCTGGCTTAAATGCATCATTCCCAAGGGCTCACATGGCATTTCACATCAGCTTCAGCTGTCACAGAAACACTGGGGAGCTATCGCTCCTAAGATACATTATTTAGTGATCATCCTCCCAAGGTTTTTGCCTTTTGCAGGCTCAGGCATTTAATAAATGAGAAGGCTTGAAAATGCATCAAAGTATTCCTTATCTGTTAAGGCCATATACAACTCAAGCCAACTCCTTAAAAATTGTTTCTTTTAAAATTTCTGGTTTGAAAAGCCACAGAGGTGGGCTAATGCATGGAGCAAAAACGCAGATACAATCCAATCTTGCTTGGCACTACCCAGCAGCATGAGAAAGAGTCCCCAACCAGCCCAGCTTACTGGTGTCTGGCTCCAACATCTTTTGTTTTAGCAGGACTGATAAAATCCCTATACCTTTCAAAGGGTTCAGGAAGCTTATCACTTACCTTTCATCACAACTTAGCACTAAGAACAGACATTTCCCAATTGTTTCTTTGAATAGTTCTGCAAATAGTAAGGCACTTATCTGTGAAATCCCAAACCATTCTAAGCAGTTCATCACATAAAATGGTTTAAATAAAATAAGTAAATCGAGTTTAATGCTTATAATTAGGTTTTGGTAACACCAAAACTCTTATCCTAAAATCAACAAGCAAACAACTTATGCTGTATTTGCAAACAGTGTTACTGTCTACAAAATCTTGTTAGACTGGACACTGCTGTATTCCCCTTGGGGTGTGTGCTTAAAGGAACTGGAAGCTCCCTACAGGTACAGAATTTAAATCCAGCAATTTGAACAAAGAACATCTGATCTGACCTCCTGCACATCCCAGGCTATTACATTTCTCTTGTTCACCATGATTAAGCCAAACATCTTGTATTTACTTCTTTGGTAAAAATTAGTTGCAGAATCTTCACATCTGGAGCCAAAAACATGTGTTTCCCTTCTCAGCTTGCCCCAAGCCTATGCTGTCAAAAATAGGTTCCCAGTTTCCTATCTAAGTGCCTTTGAGACAGCATTATGTGGCATGCCTTTCTTTGCCCAATACCTCCTCTTTGTGAAGGCAACTAAAGTGCTGTTCAGTCTTCCTTCTGACAAATTACAGATTGTTTCTTTCATCTGGTCTTATCTCTGGAGATGGAATTTAAAAACTCCCCCCACCCTCCTCCTCCCTGGTATTACCTTTATCCATAAGAGCAACTAATTCCTGTCCCAGCCTTCTCTTTCTTGAGCCCTTCTTAGAGAGGATGGGCTCAGCTCCCCAAATCCACATCTAGCACACAGCAGGGTAACATCAAAGCTATACTGAGTTTATCTAAACATGCCCCACAGCAAAGCCTGCTGCTGAGCTGCAGGCTGGAGAGGGGACAGGAGATGCAGGCAGAGGAGGAGCCCAGGGCAGGGGGAACAGCAGGAAGCACTGCTGGCTTCATCAAACACTAATTCTTCCCATGGCCCATTTTCCATAGAGGCTCCAGGCCTCAACATCCCTCTTTAAAATGAGATGGCCACTGAAGTACTAGCCTTGATGTCAAACACCGGTTTTACAACAACAGAAGACTCCCACCTGCTACTGTTAAGTCCCACAAGTCAACTGCACCATTTAAGTCACGCTTTGCCCTTCTACTTATACAAGGAGTACATAACAGCCTTTCGTTACCCAGAAGTTTTCTTTTAAGTGACAGATTTAATTAAAGCTTTCTTCTTCTTATCAGTTAAGAGATACAATTTCCTTAAAATACATTACAAACATTCATGCATGCATTTATATTCAAGCATGCACAGCCCCACTCAAACAGAAGAGGATGCTTCAGTGAGCCAAACAGCGTTACATCAGCTTCAGTCTGCAGAGCCTGGGTCCTGACCTTCAGTATTTTTGCCCATCACCCACAGAAGTTATGTTAGATTTAAATAGGGACTTAGCAATTTAGAATTCGTATTGTAACTATACATTAATCTAAAGCTGTTTGACAAATCCTAAGTCTCATTTAAATACAATTTCAATAACAGTTTAGATTGTGATTTCAAAGTAAAAGTGCCTTGATTTTACCCTGCTGTTCATCAGAGATTACATTTTCTCTCCAATTTCAGCTGTTTATCGGATTTTCCTGCAAACACCTTCAGAAAAGCATTAGCTCCTTTGCCCAAAGGAAAACCCCCCTTTAATTTGATAAGTACTTTACAAAGCCTGTCAGTTACACAAGCCAGGAGCTGATCACATGAGGCCATGTCATGGGTTCAGCAGTAGCAGTCATTTTTCCCCTTCTCAGTAGTTGGTGCAGCACTGTGTTTTTGACTTGTGGCCTGAGAACAGCGCTGATAACACCAATGTTTTAGT
>JAOEHY010038564.1:0-16780 GCA_025447955.1 Psilopsiagon aurifrons
GGCGGCGCTGGCCGGGCGGGCCGTGCTGCCGGGCGGGTGGTGCGCGGCGCCTCTGTCCGACCTGCGCTCGCAGATCTCTGGCGTGGAGTCGCTATTGGAGGAGTTTCGCCGGCAGCTGCAGCAGGAGGAGCCGGGACCGCCAGCGGCCACGGCAGGAGGCGGAGGTGAGGTGTGCGGCGGCAGTAGCAGCTTCTCCGCCAGGCCTGACTCTATCATCCGCACCAAGGACTCCATCGCTGCCGGCGCCACCTTCCTGCGGGCTCCCGCTGGCGCGACGGGATGGCGGCAGTGCCTGGATGCCTGCTGCGCCGAGCCGCGCTGCACTCTGGCCGTGGTGCAGGAGCCCCCCCGGCCGCGAGGGACGGCGGCGGAGCTGGGCTGCTACCTCTTCAACTGTACGCACCGAGGCCGCCCCGTCTGCCGCTTCGCCCCGCACCGCGGCTACAGCACCTACAGCCGCCGGCCCGCCGGCCTCGCCCCGCCGCCGGGTAAGTGATGGCTTCGCCCCGGGGGATGGCCGCCCCGGGCGCGGGAAGCGGCGGCCTCACGGCGGGAGGGAAATGGCGCCCGGCAGCCCTCGGCACGGGGGAGGGCAGTGCGGGCGGCAGGTCCCGCGCTCCGCCGCCATTTGGTGCCCCGCATAGTGGGAGAGGAGAGGAAACCTTTCGTGGGAGCAGAGGCCGGGGAGCGCCGGCGGGACCCGTCCCTGAGGCGTCCCAGCCGTGCCTGGGGGTTCGAGCTGGGAGGAAGCCGGCCCGGCCACCGCTGACTCTCAGAACCCTCGTGATGCCCGTGGGCCTGCGGCTGGGAGCCGGCTGGTGGGACCAGCATGTCCGACCCGGGGGTGGCGGCTGCGGCGTCCTGCGGGTGTTGGGCACCCTAGAAAGCGGGAAGCGCTGGGGCCGGTTACGCCAGCCCCTGGTGCGTAGCTTGAGAACAAACACAGGGTCGCCTTCTCGGGGGTGCTGTCCACATGTCGGCTAGCGGTTCCTCATTCACTTAATTCAGATATTTTCCTGCTTAAGAACTTGGGAGTTAGACTGAAGAAGGCAAGGATGTATCTGTACTTAAACTTATATATAAGTATTTATATAAGTTTATATATCTATACTTAAACAGAGGAGATTTAGGGTAGGTATAAGGAGGAAGTTCTTTACTGTAAGGGTGGTGAGGCACTGGAATGGATTGCCCAGGGAAGTTCTGAGTGCTCCATCCCTGGCGGTGTTCAAGGCTGGGTTGGACAGAGCCTTGGGCAACTGTGTTGTCTAGTGTGAGGTGTCCCTGCCCATGTCAGAGGGGTTAGAACTAGATGATCTTAAGGTCCTTTCCAACCCTAAACCATCCTATGATTCTATGATTCCGTATTGCACCAGTAGTCCAGAGGCAGCATAGAGACTGTATGACTGCGTCTGGAGTCTGGGCAACATCAAAACCAGCAGTTTGTTCAACACTGAAGTGTGTTGGAGAACAAGGTAATCCAGAGCAGGCAGATGTAGAGGAAAACAAGTCTTGAATTTCTAAATATGGAGTCTGATTCCTAGCATCTGCTCCAAAGAACTCCCTCTCCCAAGCTACTGTTGTTAAACAGTTGCACCTTAATTCAGTTTGTCTTAAATTCATTATCTTCTATTGATGGTACTTCCCTAAATGTACTCTTACTGAAGTAAATTACTCTCTACATGAAGAAAACCTAGTGGTGGTGTGAATGGACACTGTGGCGCCTGCTCTTGCTGCTCCCTTGGCCGGAGACACCTCAGGCTTGTGGTCCACTAGCCATTGCTTATTTTATGAGAATGCCAATGGGTATCTCCTGGGAATAAGAGAGAGCAGGAGTTCTCTATGTACAAGAAGTTACAAAGCCTACATACTTTTTTGGAAAGTTCATGGGCAGGTAAACTAGGCAGCTCTAGGGAGGAACTTGAGCAGTGAAGACGAGGCAAGCTTAAAGTATCAGAAAACCCCAATATATGATTTTGACACTTTCAACAGACAAAGTATTAGTTCCACAGCATTATTTATGTATCAACTTTGGGGTAATTGTGTTTTGTGACCCTGTATGAACTTGTAAGACAGAAGGCTTAAGACTAGATTTTAAATCAAAGTCACAGAGAATTAGGCTTCTTTGAAAACCTTTCAGAATATCTTCTAATGTCCTTCATCATTTTGAACTACCTTAATTCCATTAAAACCTGGCCCTAATGCAGAGTGTAGTGTGGCACAATATAGATAATGTTATTGTTTAAATGTTACTTGACCTGTTAGAAATCCTGAATTTCTTGACTTTCTTGAGTTTTTAAATTCAGGAATTCTCTAATGCCTTGCCTTTTTGGCAGCTTTTGCAGCTTTCAGCACTGGGCTCACAAGACAATTTCAGTTCTTAATCAGCAAATTGCTCTGTACTTGTTGGGTTTATTTACGAGTCTGCCTTGTGGGTGATGGTGGCATTGGAAACAAATTATGACTTCTTAATGCAGTTATACTGGAGCCAAAGCAAAGCCACAAAGGAGAATGAACTTTTATTCAAACATCTGTCAGCCATGACATAGACCAGGAGAGACAGAATTAAGACTGAATTATTTTGCTGTCTGATGTTATGTTACTGCTGCATTCTTGAATTGCATTGAAAAATTAATCTGGACAACAGTGCATCATCACAGGACAATGAAGGCACACCTCCCTCATGTCAGCCCATGATTGAATTTTGGAAATTTAGGAAAGAGCTTTTCATTTCAAGATTTTCTTTCACAAGGAGATCACATTTTAGCTGGGTTTGGTTTGGTTTGGGTTCTGTCAGAGTACTGCAGTGTTGAGCTTTCTGCTGTTTTCTTTTTTGATGATACCAAACCAATCCATAAACGTGTTGGCCTCATAATTCTGAAAGAGCTCTGGGCATTAGTATACAGTTATCTCTAGGGTGTTGTGGTTTCATTTATGTCAAGGATCTCCAGTAAATGAAAAACAGTTGCATAGTTAATTAATAACAGATCTCTATTTCTCACATCAAGTGTATATCTGTATACTTCCAGAACAGGCAGTGGTGGGATGAATTTGTGAGACTGAACGTTTCAGTGTAAATCCAAGTCCTTCTCACCCAGTTTGTGCTGGTTTGGCTGTGGATTTAGTTTGCACTTCTGGGTAGTTTGTGCTATGTTAACAATGAAACCCCATATGCCTATAGCAAAGGAAGAGGCAATGGGGTTTGCCTTTGTTAGGCATATTTTAAAATTTTTGACATAGAAAGAGGACTTGAGTGCCTCACCAGAAATGTCTGCCTTCTGTGCTGCTCAGCAGTGGTGAGCAATGGGAGAGTTCAACAGTAAGGTGAACTAATATCAAAGACATTTAGGAATCAGCAGGAAAATAACCTTTTATAACAAAGCCTTAATTCAGAAAACTAGCTGGCAGCTTCATTACTGGCAGGCAAAGCCTGCATCATGATGGAGGAAGCAGAGTTAGTTAAGCCTTTGACATTCCCCCCCCAAGAAAAAAGTGTTGTTCATAAAGTTGCAGGTCCTTTTCTAGAAAGCAGACAGCTCCAGCATCTGAGTCTTGATCTGGTATACCAGTTTCATATTGCTTATTTGCATTCAGTCTAAACAAAAATTAGAAGTTAAAAGGTGCTTTCTGAGCTTGATTTTCTGCTGTCCTGTGACTGGTAGTCCTTTATTCTCATGAGCAGTGGTTGTACGTGGCTCCTGAGTATGCCTCCTTGCTTTTTTATGCTGACTTCTTAGCAGCATGTATTCCCCAGATTTGGCAGTGTTTCGCTCGCTATGGGTAATGTACTTCATTGCTTGAAACTTTGCTGTGGAAAAAGTGTCTTTAGCTCAATAGGCTGTCTCCTCCCACGCCAGATGTCTCTCTCAGGCCATTTTTTTTTTCATCTATAGCAAAGAGCAGGCTTAAACTTCTGTGACCTGCCCAAACTATGAAGTGGCATTGCCATTGCAACTCAGACTGTGGAGTATAAAGTTGGTCTGGGAGGAGAATATTCTCACTGCTTAGGGCCTAGGGGAAGTGTGATTGTCTCTGCCCCTGCTGGGCATTGATCGAGTCTTTTAAACCAGACAGGGGACATGAAACCCCTTCCAAGGTAGAAGTGGAAGAATGGGCTGTGCTGTTTCAGATCCAGGTCGGCCTCTTTTTGACGGTGATTGGTAAAGTAAATAATCATGTGAAGACTGTGTGAAACTCATATGTACCAAATAAAAATTGCCCTGGCACCATAATGATGGTGTTTATTAACAAAGAGTTAGGGGGGATTTGCACCTGAATGTTGCTTTTTAAACAAAGTTAGTTTTGAGAGCTGAGTGCGTACAAATAAAGCAAAGCTTCCTGTGCCAGCTGAATGAGCAAGAACTCATTAGACCCTGTTTTCAGTTATTTATGTGTTTTCCTAACTTAAGGCATTTGACTTGAAATTTTCCGTCTTTCCTACTACCGAGAAAAACAAGAAAGAGAAAGTTTGTGGTTCAGTCAGTGATAAAAAAATTGTCCCACTGCTCCATGCCTGAGCAAGCTCTTAATACTGGAGAGGAGCATGTGCAAGGGAGGATGCCTGTGCTGATGGGGAAGCACCTTTTTTTTCCTGGTGCAGCTCTGCCCACACTGAGTGAAGTTACAGCCTCGTGTTCAATAGGTTTTTTCTGAGTTTAGCATCAATATCCTTTACAGAATATCCTTTGAGAGGTAAAAGAGCAGAATGCACTCTTGGCACTTCAGGGTGCCAGGAACATCCCATGCCCAGAGAAGGAATAAAACCTGAGTAGGTAACTGCAGGAAGATAAAGTCTTGTGGCTAAATTTGTCAAATGCTGACTTGTAGAATGGATTTTATCTCCCTCTCTTCCCTGCATTGCAGAGCAGATATCTTAAACCACTTCTCACATGCCGTATCAATATATCATGGGTTTTTGTTAGTCTAATCTGAAAACTTGAAAACTTCTGATTGGTGAAAGTACTTAGTACTCACAATTTTAATCAATAAGAATTGTACTTTGGATATAGCAAGATGCTACAAATCCTAAATAGTATGAAAATCAAGCTTTGAATGTCTTAAATTAGGCACTTAAAATCAGTAGTCATTTCTGGTGTTTTTCAATCAGTATGTACACTGCTTTGCCAGGATGCCAGCTTTTGTTAAATGACGTCTTTCACTCCTGTAAAGGTGTATTATAAAAAGTAGCTAAAAGCCTAGTAAGTTATGCAGAGTGCTGTAAAAGGTGTGCAGTAACTGCCATCTGAATATGTATGTAATTCATATTTAAATCTATTTTCATTAGCTCAGATTAAAAACTACACTGATGCTAACCGTGCTGTGTTGTATTAGTGAAACACATGTACATAGAGAGATTTTCTGTGCCATGAGCTTCTAATGTAGGAGCTATTTCCTGAATACATCATTGACTATGGAACACATAACTAAAATTTAAGTAGATACTACTTTGCTTATCAAGATATGCACTAATGAACATGTTCTACCTTTCAGGAAGTTGCACCTTAACCAAGAAAAAGTGTTTTAGATAAAGAGTCACTTGGCTTACCCTGATAAATAACAGAGCTTCTCTTTTTTTATTATAGAAGAATATGATGAGCCTCCACGCTGTAAGGCAGGACAAGATATTGTGTTGCAGTCGCCTGTCGACTGGGTGCTTCTGGATGGCCGAGAAAGTTCAGATGACCATGGAATTGTGCAGTATGAGTGGACCCTGCTGCAAGGTGACTCATCAGTTGAAATGAAGGTACACATGCAATCTCACCCATGGCCAGTTACTTGCAGATTGATATGTTCATACTGTTTTAAATGTAGAACCAAAAATATTGTTGAAATGGATATGGCTACCAGGCACCATCATTAGGATGAATGTAAAGCTTGAGCATTTATTTCATAGAGGTATAGAGGAGCCCAGGTTGGAAGGGACCTCAAAAGATTATCTGGTCCAAGCTTTTGTTGGACAAGGAACCTAGATGGGATTGTCTTATCTGTTCAAGCACACCTTAAAAACCTGCAGTGATGGGGACTATACCATGATCCTGGGGGGGTTGTTCCAGTGAGCATTTCTAGAGGTTTATACAGTTCATCTCTACATAGGATGGCATGAGACAGCCAGCAGCTAACAAGTAGATGTTAATTACTGCATCTCAGCTCTTCTTTCACCATTGTTTGTGCTCACTGCCCTTGGCTTTCAGCTTCTGTGATCCAGTTTAGAGACATCTCAGTAATTCAGTTACTAAAAATAATAAAATATTTTCACCAACAGTCTTTTGTCAGTGCTTATGGGGAAACTGCAAAGAAATGTGTGATGTAAACCTTGTTGTACTGTTTTATTACACCCATACAATTTCTGCTTCAGTTTGGTTTCAACTTAAAATTATCCATCGAGAGAGATTCTACATCCTGCCTTTCTTTGTGAATGTTCTCGGAGCAGTAGAAAAGGAAGGGAAAAATGTCTCAAACCTATAGAGTTTACACACAGTCTGTTCACAACCCACAGCATTCAGGGCACACTGGGAACTCCACCTAGAGAAAGACATGTAAAGAGGAGTAAGTGTGGACCACAGACTTTATTGTTGCTGAGATGCTGCCAGTGGATAAGAAGACCTGTTCAAAAGTCTTAGTTAAGCCAGTTCTGCATGTTTCTGAAAGTTCTATATTCTACTGCAAGTTCCACATCTTTGAAAGGGTGACTACAGTCAGCCAGTTCTGGGTGGCTTGAAGCTGCACTGCAATTTAAACTCATGTCAAAGACCACTGTTTCTGTAGCTTCACTTATTATTTTATTGGCTTGAAAAGTAAAAGGTCGAAAGGCTTTGATAAGGAGTGTGAACAGAATAATACATAGAAAAGACTTGAACAAAGTCTTTAAGTATAGTTGCGAGAGATTATCTGGATAAAATGAACATTTTATTAATCAAGACTTGTTAGTCTGGGCCTTTGCAGCATTATTGTCTTTAAACAGCAATTAAATACTCTTTAATGTGTGATGTAGTAATATATCTAGAATGAGACAAAAATTAGAAGTGTGATTTTTTTTCTTTTTTTATGCAGCCTTCAGTTTCTGTCTTTCGTGCTTTAGTTGCTATCCTGATGTTACTGGAGTTCATGTCATTTATTCTGAGCAAACAATACATGAATCCATAGCTACAATGGAGAATGGTACTGTTTAAATAAGATAAAAGGCAGCTGTTGCGTTGCACTTACGTACCAATGAATAAATAGAAGGTAGAGGAGAGGGATGAACTGCTATAAAGAGATCTTATCACACTGTAGAAGGAAACCAGTGGAAATTGGTTTTCTATTGTGACTGGTTATTGCTTCTTAGATAATTTGCTTCTGAGATTGCTACCTGTATGCTGTCGCTGTGCATCTCTGTGACACTTAGGGGCAATTATATGGGGTGTTTGTTGTTGTTTATTTTAATGCTGATTATCTGGAAATTTACTGTCTAGTTTGAGTCAGAGTTTGTAAGAACGCAGGTACCGCTGGGTGTTCTTCAGGGTAGGGCAGACATGAAAAGGAAAGCACAGACCATGCCAGGAGGAGTGGCAGCGTATTTGTCAGTCACTCTGGCTCTGTACTGAGAATAGAGCTGGACTCCATGGCTCCTGAGTTTTAAATACCAGCAATCATGGTGAAGAGCAGCAGGTGCTTTTTAGAGCATATTTATCTCTGTGAAACACTAAAGAATAAAATTCTAAGGGGTCGTGTACTCCATCAGGAGGTTATCAACAGCATGATCAGATAACTGAGTGCATTTGCGTAAGTAGAAAAGGAAAGCAATTTCAGTTAGGAAATTCACTTACCAGAAGAGAAAAATGCATTAATCAATACGCCCTGTTATAAAGCTGTGTTTAGGACTATTACCATATTTATTGAAAACTGTTCTGGTTTAGGCATGAAAAACAGCTTTAAATAAGCAATCCAAAGTTCTTTATTGAATTTTCATTTTAATATTAGATGGATATATAGCCCTGTGTGCTTCTATTGTAAAAATGCACTACATGTCTGATAAACCTGAGTGTTTTCTGTAGTTACTGTATGTGTTACTGAATTCTCAGACAGCTGGAGTTATTAGTGACTGGCAATTGTCACAAGGTTAAAAAAGGTTCAGCATTTACACTCATTTTATACAAACTTGCTTCTAAATGACTTTTGTTCTGGTAATGCCAGTTTGGTACCTGTTCTAAATTGTCATTGAAAAAGTTATTTTATTAATTTCTTCAAAATCTAATCCAGTGTAAGCTGTTTCTGTATTTGTATAACATGACTTCCTGAAACCTAATGTTTCGGTCACTTGCTGTAGGTGAATTTGTTTCTGGTTCAGAGCAAAGCATGGACATCGGTGTTGGGCATGGAAAAATTCTGTTCAGCAATTTGTAAAAGTTGTAAGTGACTATATCAAATGTCATACTGGACAGAGGTGGGCAGTCTTATTAATAAAGCAGTGCTGTCAGTATCACCTTATCATAAATCACTATATAGCAAAAGTAACTTTCTGGATGCATGTATACTGTCTACGGACTAATTTGACAGAGAGCAAAATAGTATTTTACTGCCTACCTTCTCAAATTGCATTTCCAGTAATGGAAAATTCAAGTCTGTGTTTCTGTTTATCATCCAGTGCTCAGGGAACTGAGTGTACGAAGAAAAGTGTTACATAAACAATAGACATGTTTATTTTTACACCTGGATGCAAAAAAAAAGATCAAAACATCACATGTTGATACACATGCTTGAGTGGGCTGACTAGACTTAAGGGAAGTATTGAATCTGCATGAAAAGCATTATACAGAAATGAGCTCCCTATTCCTACAAATTTACGGACGGATCCACTATACAAGTGTGGGGTTTTTTGCTGTTCTCTTTCATCAGGTACCACAACCAGGAACACTGAAACTGTCTCACATTCACGAAGGAGCATATATTTTCCAGCTAACTGTGACAGACACTGCAGGTCAGCGAAGCTCTGACAACATCTCTGTGACTGTTCTGCCCATGATTCATTCTGCAGTAGGTGAGAAAATGACAGGAGCCATTGCCTACGTGACACCCATGATATGGTATTCAGAGCAAGGGTCTTGATGGGGGCAGAAATCTTAGTCTCCGTTTCTAGTGTTTTATTTTGTCCTTATTCATTACATGATGACATCTCTTTCACTTTTGAATTGCTGTTTCAGAGTTAGGGAGCAAGCAAGCATCGCTTGTTTGTTAGAGCAATAATACTTTCAAGCATTTTAATGTTCATCCTTGTATTGCTAATAAACCTGCAGGGTTGGAAAAATGAAATACTGACATATGTATTGGGCACATTGTAACAGTTCATTATATAGTCAGATGGTATGTGCAACATGACAGGGCTTGTGCTATAGGGAAGACCCAGTTAAAATCAGTTAATAGTATGTGTGAGGCACAGACTCATAATAATACTGACTTGCATCTGTAGTCTAAAAGATGGGATGGTTTCTTGTTTTCACACATCTAAGCTTTTCTGTGAAATGGTTGTTACCAAAGCCTTATGTTACTGAGGAAACTGAAACTGGAATTGACCCATCAGTTTTAAACTCTGAGCTCAAGAATCATGTAAAAAGCATAAAAGGTAGAAAGTAAAAGATTTCAGTGACTGTCAATTCTGTAAGAATTTCTAATTATGTTGTAATTAGCAAGTTGCTAATAGAGATCTTCCTCTTTGGCACAAAGTAAAAGTCATATAGCATCATCAGGATGTTCAGCTGAACCAATGAGAACTTTACTCTGCACAAGTGCAATATCTCTATGTGAGAGAGTAGTCCCTATGGCAATAAATTTATATCACAAAAAAAACAGCTATGAATCTGCTTAATAATGCCTGTATTCCAGTAATGGGTGATTGAGTTGTATTCATTAATGTTTAATTCAGCTAAAGCAGCCAGAGAGGTTTTCTGGTTTATTTACTGGGGCTGCTTGCTTTGGTTGTCTGTGGTATCTTTTGCATGGAACGCAGAGAATTTGCTGTGGTTTTTCTTCTAATTCCCTGAGTACATTTGCAATTCAAGTGCTACTGCTGGAATTAAACCAGGGCCCTGTACCTTAATGCGTGCAAGAATTGTGTGATTATTAGTGCCAAAGATCAGGAGATGCATTTTCTAAGTGTGAATTTAGGAGTTTTACACAGGTGCCTGTGTTCCTGCCTTTCTTCCTTTAGCATTGCACAGCATTAGGGTACATAGCAGCTTAACAACCAAAAGCTGTGTCTTCTTTATGCAAATCAATTTGCTATTACAACATTAACCAAACACTGAATTTGATAGTACTTTACAAAGCAATGAACTACACTGCTGTTGGAAAGACAAAGGCACAGATATAAACACTTGATGATTGCAAGGTCAGAATGGGTTTCAGGGAAGCTATTAGTATGCAGATTGAACTGTCTAAGGACCCTCTCCATTTCCAGGGGAATGTAAATATTAAAGCAGGCAGCAATCAGTTCTTTCTGATGAAGATCCCTTGTGAGACCTTGTGCTTTGTCCTATTCTGACATGTGCTGCATTGGAGTCAATGGATTGCTGATGTAAATAAAGGATGAGCATTCTTTTAATATTTTAATTAGGGTTCAGAAAACATGCCATAAAAGATCCCATGTAGTTCATAAGTGTGCATGTAAAATAAGATATTGTCAGAAATACAGAATGGGTATATAGTAGGAATTATGTGTTGGAGAGATGCAGTTACAGCCATAGAGATTTCATTTATTTATTTCCAGGACTGTCCTGTGACTTTTAAGCCTGGGAAGATCTTTGAGCTCAGTCCAGCAGAGTTTAAGGTGCTGTGGAGGTGCTGCACGAGGTCGAAGGTTCAGCAGCCTCCAGGTTGAATATTTGTGTAAAGTAAAGAGATTGCCAGAGTAGTGATGAAGGTGCCAGCTATTGGCTGTATTAGCTTCTATGTCAACATAGGATCATGTAGCTCAGCCTGGCCTTTCTTTAGCTTTCTGCCTTGTTCATGGTCCTTCTTGACATAGCATGGTTTTGCTTTTCCTTGGTGCTGCAGACTTTACTCTTTGACTCAGTATTTACTGCTTGGATGGCTGCTCCATCCCTGGCAGTGTTCAAGGTCAGGCTGGACAGCATCTTGAGCAACCTGGTCTAGTGAGAGGTATCCCTGCCCATGGCAGGGGAGCTTGGAACTAGATGATCTTAAGGTTCTTTCCGACCCAAACCAGTCTATGATTCTATGATTTCTTCTTTGATAATTTAGTAATTGTTTCTCAACAGCCTGTGTTGGAATTTGCTCTCGCTACCAGTTTATCTGCGATGATGGATGCTGCATTGACATCACATTTGCTTGTGATGGCGTGAGACAGTGCCCTGATGGATCAGATGAAACTTTCTGCCAGAACCGTAAGTGTGCCAGGCCACAGAAGATTGTGAAAGTAACTACAGCTTGAATTAACCAAAGGGCAGTGGTGCCCCTTCTGTGGCTTCTCTCCCTGGGAGAGCAGCTTGCTCCCACCCCAGAGCCTTTTGTCAGAAGTAGCACATCGGATGGTTTAATGTGTGGATACAGCAGATGCTCGGAAATTAACTCCCTTTTCTTCAAAGTATACAAAAACTGTTAAAGGTCCCCAAATGGCAGATTTTGTGTTCTCATTGTTTAAAAGATCAGTTCTTTACTTGCATAATGATTCTAGAAACAAAGACCCTGGTCTTGATCTGAAAGGGTGTCTCAGTTATGTACCTTGCTAGAATCTGAAACTGGAAATGCGAGCATGTAGAGGAGCCGGTGTTTCATGAGTCATCCTCAGTACATGCCTGTGCTCAGCTAAGTGAACAGAAATATCAGGGGTGAATTACCTCAATGGCTAACCACTGTTCCATTGTTATTTCAGTGGCTGGATTTCACTTAGAGTTCATGGAGATACTTTTGTGTAATAGCTGTCAGCGGGTAATTGGTAACTTGCTGTGTATCCAGAACTCACATTTCGTCATATATCTGAACCTGAGGAGGTTGTTTATCCTGCCTCAAGGGCCGTATCAGAAAGTCTCCATCAGAACACTCCTGTTCCCTTCAATTCTGTACAAAAAGTATGGTTTCTGTTTCTGTTCACATAGTCAGCCCAGGTCGGAAGACGGTGACACATGCAGCTCTTGGCACTACTCAGCAAAGGACTGTAGGACTGCCAGAAACTGCAGATGAAAACTCTGCAGAAACCACCCTGAAAGCCACTGCCAGAAATCAGCCTCTTCTCTCAGTGGATGCAGACATGACAAACCAATCGCTTTCTCAGGGACCAAAGAAACAAATCAGTGGATTGGTGCCAGGTAAGAGTTGAAACGAATCAGTTTCAGTAAATCGTTCTCTTTAAAAAAAGAAAACGTCTTGCACCTTGAATTTATTTTAATTGTCTTTTGGTGCCTGGCTAAGAGTAAAAATTTGCAAATGTCAGAATACTGAAGCAGCTTGTAATACAAGTAGGTATTGGTTTATAATTGTCATGGTTCTTACCCGGCGCAAAAGGAAAGTTAAAATGTAGGAATGCTAGGGAAAAAATAGTCTAAGGAACAAAACGTGTGGTGAGCTAAACACAAATTCCGTCACAGGCTCAGCTGTGTAAGCTGATGTATAAGGCTCTTTAAATCTGTAGGGTGAGAGTAATTGCTTTTCTTCTGGTGCTAACTGAAGACTAATCTTTTTCTTTCTTCTTCTGAAGTCAAACCTTGACTATTATGGGCACTTTTTCCTGAAGTGTGTCTCCAGGGCAGAAGAAGTCTTTCATCACTATAGGCAAGCCTTTGGTAAAAAGCAACTCCAAGTCCACAGTACTCTCTGTAGTGTTTCTCCTCTATATTCTGTTGTGAGTCAGCATGTAATGATTTAGCAAGGCAGTCACCAACCCTTGCCTTAATAAAGCTCCAGAAGCTGCAGTGAAATCGGTGTGTCTTTTAAGGTTTCTGCTGGTGAATTAAAGTGAGCCGAAATGACAGCTGAATAAAACTGTGTGCAAAGAGCATAATACGAGTATGAGACCTCTCACTTTTATTTCTTCGTGGCTTAGGCTGATTCTTGCTCCCCGGGACGCAGCTGTTTATAAACAGCTTTATTTTCTTGTTACAACGGAGCAGTGCTCAGTGCCCTCTGCTGCTGACTCTTGTAAAAAGCACTGTCTTGGTTGGCAATGTGATGTTTCTTCAGAAGCTTGTACTGCATCTGTGGAGACTGCAAAAGGAATGAAAACAATATGCTTAAAGAATTGGACTGCCTCAGTGAATGTGTAGGAATTGATAGTGAAATTCTCTCCCAAATGTGTCTCCCTCTTCCGGCAGTGTAGATGACCTCTGTGCTCCCTATTGGAACGACTTAAAATCTGCTTCTTGCTCACATAGTCCCAAGTGACACCTGACACAGGGCCACCCAAACTAAACATGAAATTGCGAAAGGACATGGCAGGCTCCAGTGGAAAGTCAACTGCTAAATAGGTCTCAAAAGCCACTGGGCTTGTGAATCCAGAAGTAAAACCACAACTGAGGTCACCAGCTTCTACAACTTATAATCAGAGGTTATAACTGGAAGTGCACGTAGAAGCATGGCACTTTTGCACAGTCCTTTTCTGTGTTTACCCATCGCATTGACTCACTTGTGACAGTTTTGCTCTCAAGACTTGTGCACAGCAGTAGACAATAAAAGAAAAAAACTATTATAAAACTCAAAAGAAGGTAACAGGGCCTCAGTGATCAGTGCAGCAGTGAACTGCCAGCAGCTGCTCTAACCTTTTTCCATTTTAAACAGGCAGGGTTTCCAGCTGCCCGTGTCTGAGGTTTAATGCGTATGGGTTTAATGTCGCTCTTTTGACAAGGCTTATCTGGAATTTAGTTTCAGTTAAATGATACTTAAGGATTTCCTTGTAGAACAGAAAGGACGCAAGAACCCAATTATTTTAACAAGAAAAGCAGCAAACAGGTCAGTAAGTTTTTAAGTTACCTATGGACCAGTTCCAAAGAAGGTGCACGTGGTGAGACATGAAGGGGTGCTAGGTAGCAGGGTCCAAAGCCCAGCTGCTAAAATCTGCTCCGCATTGCTGTCTTCTCATGCAGACACTTCAGCTCCACAGGAGTCACAGGCTGTATGTGAATGATTCCCAGAGGTCCAAAGGGGTTCAAGCCCTGCTCCACTGTCAAGCATCACAGTCTTTATGGATTTGAGGAGACAGGCACCTAACCTTTTCCTAAAACCGCACCCAGATCCATTAATGAGATTTCTTTCCATTACTGCCATCTCAGGGAGGTTACAGGCAAAATCTCATAATTAGGTGCTACAAAAATGAGAGACTCAGAAACACTGGAACAGCACCATGAAGCATGTCTGGAAAAGTGTTCAGGAGGGCAGTAATTGCTAGATGCATTTTTGAGGAGAAGCGACCAGCACTGAACAGCCTCAGCAGTTCAACATCTCCACTGGTAAAAATCCTGTTCCGGAATGGAGTATCTCCTGATACAGTGTTGGACCTGCTGCTGGTGCCAAGGCAGAGCCTCCAGGTCTCACTGTAAAAGTCTTTGTTGGACCAAGATGATAATCTTGCTTGTTGGCCTAGAGTTGACCTTGCAAGCATCCAAAGTGCCCTGGTACCTTTCTCCAGGGAAGCTCTCAAGCCCTGCTGCATATTCCAGCACTGCTGGACTTGTAAATGAATATAACAAAAATACAGTTGTAGCAAAGCACACTAGAGTGAGCAATGGGCTGGCTTTTAGCAGCAACAGGCACTGTAGCAAACATGGGTCAATGCAGACAGGTTCAGTTCACAAGTGAGATTTGCACTCCCCAGCATAGCCAACTCAAGTGCATAAATCACTCTAACAGCTTTGCATTCCCCTGGCACAGGGTCTCTGCCTCTCCCCAGCTGCCCATGCCAGCTGATGTGCAGTGCTGCTCAGGGCTGGGATTACAGTGTTTGACTGAGCGCCCAAGTCACCGTCACTGCTTTGCTGCAGAGGCATCAACAGCAGTAGCAATAACCTAGACCTCTGAGTTAGGGCAGCTGGAAAAAGCTATAAACTGCAGTTTCCTAGGCATTGACTAGAAAATGAAGAGAAAGCGAAAATAAAATGAAACCCACATAACATGTTTAATGTCAGGCTCCTAAACCTGTTTGAGGAAATCTTTCTTTGTTTTCTACTTGGTAACAGGTAAGATGTTGAGCAGTATTGAGTCCAATAGCCCCTCCAGTCCTGTAAGAACACACACAAGTCATAACAAAACCCTTTAAGCTTCACTGAAAGGATTCTGTTATTCTTCAACCCTTCCACAATTTTCCCACTAAACTTCTCTCCATGTTCAGATACATTTGCCAAATGTCCTTGCAAGCAGTTGACTTTAATATTCCTTTAATATTCCTTTGACTTTAATATTCCTTTCCTTCAAATAGCAAGGAACCAAGTTTATAAAACAGGCATTCAGATCTAGCTTAGGCCTACAGGGTAGAGCAGCTATAAGAAGAGACAATGCCTTTTGGGTATACTTTCATAATAAAACCAAATATTCATATAACTTTATTTAGGGAAGACAGGAGCAGAAAAAAACTGCTGATTTCAGTCTCACTACATTCAGGTTATTTTGCACAGTTCTGATACCCTAGAGGTACCTTAAATCCGGTACAATTTACACTTAGCATTTCCTTAAGTCCCTTTACGTGGCAGAACATCTTAAAGAGCCAAATGAGAGCAGAGGCTGTGGCTTGTTTCAATGGCAATTCCTAACACATGAAGTTAACGTTAATGTACACCTAGCCATAATGTGGCAGGGCAGTGCAGGCAGAGCCTGGGAGGCTGTGTTGTGCCTTACAGTGGGGACATCTGCACTAACCTCGTGCCGATATCAGGGAAACAATTTAAGCTTTAAGTAAGTCATGTGTATTTGCTGCTGCCATTTGACAGGCATGTGTTCCGCAGCCCTTTGGAGCTGCTGGTGGTGGGTGGAAGATACCTGTGGTGCATGTTCTGAGCTAATTCACTTGAACACTTCTTTAACACCCACCAGCAGGAGTAAACCCAATTGCAGCGTTTCACATTCATAGTTTACAGATCTTGTAGCATAGTGTGTTTCCACTGGCACTGTCTCAGTTGCAAGGGCTGCCAGCAAATGCATCACCGCACAAAGTGCCTTTCAATGCTTATGTTATTAGTAAAAACCAAATACAGTCATTTCATTTAAAAACACGTGCGTAGTCCTGATTTTTGTGAAGGTGTTCATGGATTAAGCTGTCAGTCTTGCACAAAGCAACCCCGTAGCCATTGGCGTGGACTTCAGTGGGAGGGCAGGAGGAGGGAGTCACAGCTTTTTCTGAAGCAAAACTGCAACCGCCTGCACTCCCAACATGAATGTTTCTTGGCAGGGAAGCATAACTTGTCTCTTCCTGTGTAGTTACAATGCTCTGCAATATCTTTGTACTACACAAAGCTGAAAAGGCTCCAAGTCATCCTCTTTGAAATGTTCATATATTCTGATGTCTTGCAAATACTTAAGTTGATTTGGTGATTAAGGTGATTTGTGTAACCAACCTATGCATTTCCTGCTTTACAAGTTTCAAGGGCGGAGGTCAACATAATTTGAAATGGCCTCATTTTCAACTATGTAATTTCTTCAGTGATATTTTAGCTCAGATTGGTCTATCTCCCATTATGGAAGTTTGTAAAAGAGAATGTATAGCCACATTTTTTCAATGGAAAGTGATCCCACAGTTTGCCATGCAAAACTGAATTTACATTTTAGCTTCAGTTTCACATTATTTCAAAATTCAAGTTACACAATCAGA
>JAOEHY010038564.1:18858-38607 GCA_025447955.1 Psilopsiagon aurifrons
AGCCATAACTAAAAACATTGGTGTTATCAGCGCTGTTCTCAGGCCACAAGTCAAAAACACAGCACTGCACCAGCTACCAAGAAAAGGGAAAAAATGACTGCTACTGCTGAACCCATGACCCCTTTTTTTCAGCTACCAGCTAAATTTTGTGCTACAAGACCATAGCGTGAGAGCAGACAGAAGTACATCTCTTCTTTCTGTGAAACAGCCTTAAAAGAAGCTGCAACATGTATGATGTTGCAGAGATATGTATGAGTTGTTGAGATGTTTTGTTTTAGGAAGACTGAGAAGAACAGGGCATCTCCCTCCATGACCTGTCTCTTGAGCAATACTTGAGCTGAGTGACAGCAATGGCAGAGCTGGTGTGCCAACCACACAGGGAATCCAGTTGCAGTGCTCCTTGCTCAGAGCCCTTCTGCCACATTAGGCAAAGTCTGGTTGTACTTCAGCATTACATTAGGTCTGGAAGACCTTCTGCTGATGCTGCCTAACTTGCAGAGCATGGCCTCTCTTCCATCCTAGCCTACAGCAGGTATGGCAAATAGCAGAAGATCCAAAAGATTACATTTTGAATACAGCCTTCTAGGAAACATGCACTGCCCAGCTGCTTGGGATGTTGCTTCCCCTCATTGAAATCTGGGGTTTTAGTTAAATATTTAATTCTCCTTCATCATCTTATGACAGCAGCAAGAAAAGCAGTCTTTTCTCACTGTCCTGTAGTGCTCCTGTTACTGAAACCTATTACTCCAGCTTGCAGCCAGCAGGAGAATGAAAGGTTTGGTTGCGTTCTTCTAGGCAGGATCATAGCGAGATACTACATGGAGCACAAGCCTGCCAATATAGCCATGGTACCAGAGGCTGCTCAGCTTTCCAGTCACTTTACACAACAGCATGCTGGCTGTGTTGCTATGCTGCTGCAAAGGAAATCAACCTTTGTGGGTTTTGCATACGACACAGTCAAAGATAAAATATGTCCAAGCAGAGCTGGAGCCAGAGCAGCAGGCAACAAGTGTAGCACAGGAGTCCAGCTATTGCTACCTTATAGTTGCCACAGTCTTCCCAGGGACTCTTTTTTCCAGGAGGGGAGATGGTAACAGTTGCTGATGTGCAGATCACAAACCTGAGGCCTGTGGCCTCTCAGGTACCTGCAACCACCACAGCTGGAGTGAAATGAAAAAGAAGTTTGCACCTTTCCAGAAAGTCCGGCCATCATCAGCTACACGAAGAGCAAGACAAAGGTAGCATAACAACAGATTGGCTTGTCAGGCTCCTGCAGTTCATACATAGTGGTCTCAATAATGTGGGGTTTCAGTTCTGGGACAGTCATTACAGGAAAGACACTAAAGTGCTGGAGTGCATCCAGAGAAGGGCAACAAAGTTGGTGAAGGGACTGGAGCACAAGTCTTACGAGGAACTGCTGAGGGAACTGGGGTTGTTTGATCTGGAGAAGAGAAGGCTCAGGTGGCCCTGAACACTGACATATCTATCCACAGATCAGGGAATATGCTCAGCCCACCTATTTTTACTGCCAACATGCTTTAGATAGATGAGAAGGGAATACTGATTGCTCTGGCATCACTAACCTGTGGATATTACTCCTCTGTGTATTAGGAGAGTCATTATAACTTGTTTTGTCAGTGTATTTTAATAGTGACCAAGATCAAGATATATTTTGGTGAGATCACTTTTTGTATTTTTAATTGTTTTGCCCTTCAGACCAATTTACATACATTTAAGTGTGCAAATTTTTTCAGAGCAACAAGGATTGCTTACCTGAGTTTAATCCACAATTAGAAGTCAGGTTTTTTCTGTAATGATGTGGGTTGCTTGCTACCCACTTTTGCAGGGGATCCTAGCCTCAACATCCCTGCTGTAGTCTTTCCATAGAACTGCAGGATTATAGTAGGGACAGTTCCAAAAGCACATTTGCAAAACAAAACGGCTGAAATAGGTCACTGTGATGCTCCATTTGCTGTTTAAATTCTAGATAAAGCGCGAGAGTTACAATCCCAAGCTCCACAGAGCAGTCAGGGACAGGAACCAAAGGCAGCACAAACATGCCACCCCAAAACAAAGCAAGAGCCTCTTGACTAAGCCCCAGCAGAATTTACTGCCACACATCACTGAGATCTATGCCTGCTGCTCTCCTGAGCATCAGGATTGGGGGTTTTGGCTTCCAATGGCAAAAGCTAAAAGAGTAAAAGCAAAGGGAAAAGCTAGAAAGGATTCAGAGAGGTAATAAACATGTAGTAATTAGCACGAAAGAAAAGAGCCCATGAAACAATCAGCTTGATCTGAGTAAAGAAAGGGAAACATGCTGTGCACAGGGAATATTTGGGGGGTGGGAAGTGCAGAACTAACTTTGCTATATATTTTTCAACTAAGAGGTACCTAAGTAAGTGAGAATGTAAGGCTCATCTGTACTACAACAGAAATGCTTCCTCAGCACTGTGCTCTGCGCTTGAGCTCTGAAACACAAGAAGTCGAGAAGGACTGAATCAGCACAAGAAGCCAGCTCAGAAACAAGTTTATAAAGGTACCTCCTGGAATTTTAGTGCTTCATTTGTAAGGCATACTAAACTACTCATAAATAAAATATACTACTCATGTATTTATAAACTACTCATAAATCAACCAAAAGCACCTTTTGAGCAGGCTGAGAAGAAACAGATAAGGCAAAAAGGTTCGGTGCTGTGAAGGACTAAGAGTCACAGCTGACGCCACAATGGCAGCAGTTGTTTGGCCAGCAGAAATGTTTAAACCTGTTTTAAAGAGGGCAGAGCAAGAAAGTTTAGCATAGTTCTTCACAACTACCAGGTCCTAATGCACAAAACAGAAGGATCTGAGATAATCTAAATTCAAAACAGATAGCTGGACAACATAGATGCAGAGGGAGCAGGGAACTTGAATGGGTACAGAACTGGAAAGGTCTTCAAAGTAGGCAGTCCCAAATTTCCACTGCGCTATTGGAAAGCATCTATGAAGTCTAATTCTATGCACAACAGATGACATTTCTGAGGATGCCTCTATACCCAGACGAGAGAAGCTTGTCCAGAGCTCTGGTCAGAGCATTAGCATAGGCAGATGTTCTCTATCACCTCTTTCCCTATCCAGAGGCCCTTGAAAGTGCCCTCCTAGTGTGTAAGGCACCTGAAATAGATGCTACTGATTAACCTCAGGTACTCCTTCTCCATTATAGTAAAAAGGGGATTTAACAGAACATGGTGAACAAGATACTTAACTCTTTGTAATAAAGACATGCAAAATGCAAACATAAGCCTAAACATGGCTGAAAAAAGGACTTCATTTTCTTAGTAACACCAGGGAACTCTCAGTATCTATCAGGTCAGTTCCTCACAAGCATATGTTGAAATGGCTGGACTACAAATAAACATTAGCAGATCAAAGTGAGATCGCAGAGAAACACCATCAACAGTCCTCATGAGAACAGCCTGCTGTTCCTCAAAGTTTTGTTTAAAAGGCACAGGATTAAGCCATGCCATGTAGAGCCCTCCCACTTCAGTGTCACTGCCTGCTTCAAACTTGCTGACTACAAAACATTTCAAGAGTCATCTTGGTGGCCTCCATCAGCAGTGCTGATGCACAGCCTCTATGCACCAGCTTTCCTTCAGGAAAAAAGTAACCACGTGATGGTCTCTATGCTCTCAAGTTAGCTGACCAGCTGGAATGGGAATAGTAAACAAACAGGCAACTCCTGCTACACAAACAGCACCCATAGCGCACACCAAACTCTCTTCTCTGTCTAGCACCCACAACTGTTCATGGGTTTTCAAGCTATGGGCTCCTGGTTCCTCCACTCAAGGTCTGCAGGTCTGCCACTGTTTGACCCCTGGGAACAACCGGACCAGTTGTTCACTGGTTCAGCCAATCTGCTCCCCCAAGCTGTTCTGGTGTGGAGGGGAGCAGAACAACCCCATGAAACATTTCTGCACCTCTTTTAAAAAGATAACCAACCTTTAATGCCTGCAAGTGGCAGATCCTACACTCCTAGCTGGCTGGATTCAACCACAGAGGGCAGGCAGAACCCATACATGGCACACAGCCTGATCCCCAAAACACACAGATGTGAACTAAAAGAAATTCTGAACAGCCAAGTAAAACTCCACTTATATTCCATATGGTATTACTAGGCTTGGTAACTGCTGTGATACATTAGTTACCTGAAAACGGACAGAGTTCAGGTCATTTAGTGAACCAGTATTTCTATACATGCTTGCTTTTTTTTAGGGCACATGAAGTCCTCTGAAGGTTAACCAACCAACCAAGCCTACAAAACCAAGCAGACACCTAGATACAGCTTCCTCTCAGTTTGTTTTATTTGGCAAAGTAGCAATTCAGACAGTTCACACAGCATTTATTCAAGCTTTTCAAATCTTCTGCATTTCAGTTTGTCCACTTCTCCAAGTTTTTACTTCAGAACCATTGCTCCATCACGAAGGGACTCTCATTCTCCACTTCCTAAATGTTACTCCTGGATAATCCTTTTCTGTCCAAGTACCTTGACTATCAGCACCGCCTTCAGTGGAAGGGCCGCACTAATCCCAACAGCCTTGGTCCCTGAAGTGGTTCTCCCGCAAGAAGCTGTTGCTGGGTCTCAGCTGTATCACCTCTTCCAAGGTAGGCTAGCTTATCACACTGTGTCCGGAGACAAGAATTTGGATACAGTTGAGCTCATATCTTTCATTTAACTGATTAAATTAGTGAGGAGATGTAAATAAAGCTGAACTCAAACCAAGTGATACAGTGACCAAAAGGTTGAACATTAGCATGCATCATTTAAGATACTTCACTTCAACACCAAGAACTAGATTCACAGTTGATTGTGGGTTAGTACGAATTTGTCAGACGCAAGTGGGGTTTTCTGAATTGTATTGTCTAGAATACACACTATATTAATTCTTTTGCAAGATTAACCTCGTGCACGTGCTCCCAGGCTGCCGTTGGGTCAGGAGGTGGTACATGAACTTCCCAACATCTAAATAAATTAAGCTATATGTATCTTTTACACAGGAATAGGATGGGATCTGCCTTCAAAAGAAAGGTTATTTAAAATGTTCCTCTTTCATGTTCAGAGGCCTTTGAATTTCAACCTTTATGCCTTCAGGGGTGAATCCTGTCACAAAATCGTTGCTGTTCCACCACAAAAAGTCAATCTATTTTTGCAGTGATCACCACGGGTTGTTTTATGCAAGTTATTTTAGTCTATAATCCTTTCTGCCATTAAAAAAAGAAGAAGAAAATAACGATAACGTGCTGTTTACTTTAATTCCTGATTCCTCAAATCTGAGAAGATGACTCAAGATCCACTTCCCCCCTTCCCAAAGCAGCCCACCTTACGGTACTGCTTTGCCATTTGCTGTTGACAGTTACAGTACAGAAACAGAAAACTTGAGGCAGAAAAAAAAAGGTTTATAGGCTTCCAAAAGTGAACAATTGCCTCTCTATCTGTACTTACGAATCCAGGATTCATTGTTCCTCCTGCATGCATCATGCTTTCCTTCTATGGCAATTAAAATTCATCTTCTAAAAAGCCAGAATTTTTCCTGGGTGTCCACAGTTAGAAAAATGAGAACGTTAACAGAGCAAACGGCTTTGCCAAAAGCAACTTTCTTTTAGAACTAAACTGGAGTTGGTTTGTTTTTTTAATAAAGAATCTAGCAATCCCTATCTCAGTACTCTACTACATACTGACCCTAGGCTTCCACACAAGCACACAACCCCCCTCTTGCTTTTAGCTTTATTTGGCAAAGCAGCACTGTGTAAACTGTTCAGTGATTGGGACACAGCTCACATCATATCTACAGTGTTAAGTCCATGTGTATCACACCAGTAGTGAGCTATAAACCAAAACAGAATTTCAAGACTCCACTGATTAATTTTAGAAGGATTACAACACACCTGTTGTGTCCAACTTGAACAGCCATGTTCGATAAGAGTGGCCACCTACCTCTGATGTTGAGAAGTTTAATATATACAAATGCCTGGTTTTAAGGTAATAAAGCAGCTGATTGTATCTACTACATGCTAGTCTATGACACCATGTCAAAAGCTTAAAAAGGAAGTTCATCTCCTTTTAGTAGCATCTAGCAGACATTGGAAGACAGAAAACCTGGTATTGCCTACGTAGTGTTGTAAGGTGCACAGAAGCAGTTTTATCAAGGGACACAGGAGCCAAGAGAAGTGAGTGTTCAAGTACCCCCTTCAAAATTAGAGTTCACAAGCTATAGGTCTTGATCTGCAGTTTTGCAGAAATTCACTTTGAACAGATGAAAGTAAAATAAAGGCATGTTAAATAAAACAGTGCCCAATAAAACTTTCTGCCACTTCATCAGATTTGCCTTGAGCATCTAAAAAAATAAAACAAACACCACGCTTTTCCATGCTGATAACAGTAGAATGAAGTCCAAAACAAGCTGCAATGCTGTTGGTTTTCAAAAAGCTTTTAGAACTGGAGATGAGCAGTCCACTGTAACACTATGTTTGGGTCAAGATGATGTAGCTTTTACAATTCATCCCTGTAGAAAGAAAACACATGCAGTTATGTTTCTCCTCCCCTTGGAAATCATATTTGAAAAGTTTTGATATTGAATCAGGTCACATTTAAGTGCTCATGCACATCAGCAAAAATTCAGAAATTTCTTCAAGCATTCAAAAGAAAACAAGAACAACTTAGAACCCAAAGGAAAGGCAACAGCAATCCCATATCATCTCGTACTGTTACGTGATGTATTGTGAAATATGGGTCCCTTTATTTTACTTTGAATGGATCCTTTGCTTTGATGAACATTCCCCACATCACACAGCTGTTTACACAGCTACCTGTCATCCACACTGTTGGCTCCATGCTGACAAGAAACTGAGCCAACTTACTAGTCAGAGTATTGGCAAAAAACATTCTCTGCAGCTGCCAAAAAGAGAACACGATCTCGCATCAACATTGTGTGGTTTCTACCACCTACATTGTTTATTTCACAGAGGAGCTTGAATAGCTCCCAGTGGAGCTATGCTAAATCGGAAAGGGTGGAGGCAGCAGGTGGATGTGTTAAAAGGAGACTCAGGTAGAGAAAGGATGCATCAAGAAGTCTCTCTAAAACATTATGAGGAATCTAGAAAATGCAGGGGGTTGTAAACATGTAAAACACATTGAAATAGGAAACCCATATTCCAGCAGTGAAATTATCATATCTTTCTAAAGGACGGACTTTAATGCAGAATGTCCATCGAATCTGAAAGCTGTGTACTGGGCCATTATGAATGTTGGAAAATTCAAACCAGAAGTGTTTCCTCCCCCCCTTTAGCAAGGCACAAGTGATCTATAAACTCTCAATGAGTTTGCTGCTTTTTTTTCTTCTAGTAGCTACATCACCCTCATTAGCCAAAGCAGTGTCTGAATTAGGAAACCTTCATTAATGTGATTGCTGGCTCAATGCGCCATAGTATTTCCAGGTGTCATGCAAACTAACCCACAAAAATATAGTGCTACATGCACACAGGCAAAAGCTTTAAAGTTCCAAAGGCATTATCCTTCAGGAATCATACAGCATGGAACGACAGCACGCAAAACATTTTAGAAGCAACTGAAAAGGCTGTTGCTTAAATGACTAGCTCTCTATCAAACACAGCTGGGAGGCAAACCTTGTGATTTGCTAGTGATAAATATTTGCATTCTTTGCACTTTGCACTGCCTTCTAATAGGGAGGTACTATTCACACAGCTTCAGAGTGCTCCAGTAATTACAGAAAGCACAGATAAAGCAGAAGAGGGAAGAACACTTCTTGGCAGGGGTAAATAAAAATCTGTTTATAGCCAAAGGTTTGGGATCTCTCCATATCTGCCTATTTCACAGAATGGGTATTTGCTTACTTTAAACAGATAAAAATAAATTAACATCTGATACTCAGTTTAAAATGCATTGCCAGTGAAATGAGGACAAGTACTTCATTCATCTTTAATGCTTTCAGGAGCTGCACCATCAGTTAAATATTTACAACTTCAAAAAGCATATGTAAGTATTGACTGCTACTATTGCTGGTTTAGTCTCAGATGCCTAATTCCTGATATGATTTGCATCCTGCCTCCCATCATATATACTCATACCTTTGTAAAAGCCTGACCTTTTACTGTGACAAATAATTCTTAAGCCTTTAAACCCAAGCTAGATCCTCAAGAAATTGTAAGCCCAAGAAAAATACCATATTTACTCTGAAACTATCAAAACATGATAATTATACCCATTCACAGATACTGGTAAGGTTTTTGCATAATATTGCTAATGCACTTCATGACTTTGAAGTGTTTTTTTTCTTTTACAAAATGGTATTTGTATGTAGAATTCAAATATGCAATACCAATATGCCAATGTTTTAATTGTTGGTAGCTCGCATTGCTTTAAGCTATTCCTGACAACATTATAATGTTCCTGTAAGTTACGTATATCCTAGATACCACTTGCAAAATACAGGTTTTCATATTCTCTTTATTAGAACATTAACTGTATTCAGGGGATCAGCTTCCCTCAAGAGATTTTTCACATGCTTTTCACTACTCATTAACCTAAAAACAGCACACCAGCCCAAAACAACCCATGATGTAGGTGTTAAAATTACACAGCATTTATTTTCTATTGTTATGAGACACTGAGTTTTTAACTGCACTACTGGATTATATATATTAGAAAATACAGAAAAGCCTTGGATCATCAGCTAGGCAACATTTCTCAGCTTTCCACTTAATGTGAACAGCTTGCAGACTTAAATACATATTGCAAAGCAGTTCGTTTGAACTTCAGCTGTATGGATCAGAAGCTACCAAGCTATGAAATCTACCAGCTTACAATCACTGGTAAAAAATAGGACACTTGCCTATCCTCCCAGCAATAAAAGATCTATCCTGACACAAAACTCAGAAGGAGACTCACAAGACAACTATTTTCCTGTTAATAATATTCTGCTGTCCCCTACAGCCATAGCAAAGATCGACTAATTTGTATATTTCTCCCTTTCTCTGGCCACAGCTATTGGCTGCAATTCTTACACAACTCAATTAATTTCCCTCACCGTCATATATGTACTCCTTCCAATCTGCTTGCTAAGCAATACATATACTTAGGTGTTAAGTCATCACAATAGACCTTCTCAGGTCCTGGAATTCTAACAAGAGAATCACTTCTCCAATATTGTCAGTTAAGGCATCAAAGCAATTTTATAAGCTCAAGTTAAAGCAGAAGTCATTAGCTCTAAATTACTACACTAAAAATCAATTTAAGAAACTTTGAAAACCATTGGCTTACTGGTAGGGAAAACATACACACAAATATTCCACAGTTCCCATTGGGAGCATCCAACAATAAACTAAGAAGCATTCTCAGAAAAAGTTAATAGGGACAGTTTCAGATAAATAAAACCCCCCAAAACCACAAAAGAATCACAATCCTTAGCAACAATAAAAAATAATGGACGTCTGGGATGTACATAAGTCATGGAGTTTTGTGATCTGTCTCTTCCACTTTGGTGGAGAGCATTCAAATTAAATATTTGAACAAGCATTTATAAATTTATCTGAAATCTGTAACTCACTCTTTTTCATCCACTTCAATTTTCTTGTCGTTAGGCAGCATGTGACTTTCCTTTTTGGATACATCACTCATTTAATGAAAAATATGCTGTCATTACTGATACTATATTTCTAATTCATATGAGGCTACACTCAATTTCAGGAGCTACTCATTGTTTCAGCAGCTAATTTTTTCTCCCTTTGTAATTTTAAAGGTAACTAAATGCAATATTTAGACTTGTAGCATTTTAATCTGAAAAAGTGCTGTTATAAAGTATTTATTATTTGCTATGATCAATCATCAAATTGAGAGAGCAGGTTGAAATGACAAAGGAAAAGGAATCATCTCTACAACCTATTCTGTCAGTTACATCACGTGCATTTGTACATAATACATAAATTCTAAATTTAACCCAAAATATTATTGTGCAGAGATTCTTTTTGCTGAAATAAAATAAAAGCTTTAATCATAATCATTACTCTAAGAAATTCTAGGCAAACGATTCTTGCTAACTTTAACTGAAATTAGACAACTAGCTTGTTAGGGGTGTTCGAAACACTGAGTCAGTTTCTAAGCAGAAATGTATTAAAACACTTCTTGATAAATACTTTTTCCGAAAGGGTGCTTAAGCACATTGTACGTACAGATAAGTGGGATACAGTAATAGCCCCAGTCTAGTCACTGCAGTTTTTGCTGAAAGGTTAATACTGTCATTACATTTTTTTATCAGCAAACATGAATTTAGCATGACATTTACAAATAATTCCTACTGATGCAATAGTCTAAGTTTAAAAAAGGAGTCTGATAACATTTTTAAACAGCTTTCTGTTTGAAAATGTCATCAAGAATTGCAATGCACTCATTCTAGGTGTTCCTTATGCTGTTACTCTCTTATTTCTCTTTGTATCAGAAACAGCATAGCCAGCAGGGCCAGGGCAGTGATCACCCTCCCTGTACTCAGCATTGGTGAAGACACACCTCAAATCCTGCTTTCAGTTCTGGGCCCCTCACTACAAGAAAGACATTGAGGTAATGGAGCAAGTCCAGAAAAGGGCAATGAAGCTGGTGAAAGGTCTGGAGCACAAGTCTGATGAGGATCAGCTGAGGGAACTGGGGGTGTTTAGTCTGGAGAGAAGGAAGCTCAGGGGAGAACTCATCACTCTCTACAACTACCTGGAAGGAGGTTGTAGTGAGGTGGGTGCTAAGTCTCTTCTCCAAGTAAGAACTGACAAGACAAGAAGCAGATACCTCAAGCTGTGCCAGGGGAGGTTTAGATTGCATATGATGAAAAATATCTTCACTGAAAGGACTGTCAAGCATCCAACAGGCTACTCAGGGAAGTGGTTGAGTCACCATCAATGGAGGTATGTAAGAAAAGGTGTAAATGTGGTGCTTAGGTACATGGTCTAGTGGTGGACCCCTCCATGCTGGGTTAATGGCTGCTACTGATGATCTTAAAGGTCTTTTCCAGTCTAAACAATTCTATGATTCTTTAAATTGTCTTTCCATATAAGTAGTAAGTGAACTCTCTGAGAAGTACAACCAGAGATGCCAATTCACACAAGAACTATCAATAAAGGTAGCCAGTAAGTTGTCTTCTCAACTGTGCAGGACAAAAAGTCTTCTCTCCTCCCTACTTACCACCAAGGACAAAAATAAATATTGGGAAGTTTTATGTGAAAGTATAAACATGCATACCAGCATAATCCCATGAGTAGGATCTACCTACTGCTGGATCTCTGGTATACTAATGCATTTAATTTTGTACCAAAGATAGGGTTCCTTTGTATATTCTACTTCCAAAAGTCCCATGAAGCTACATCTGAGAAGATTGCCACTAATACTTGGAGCTTAAAAATACTTCTGCAGCTGAAGCCAAGCTAGAAAGTTACTGGATTTCTTTTAGTCCACAATATTCATAAAACAAGATTCTTTATTTAACACCACACCAATTTATTGAAATCCAAGCAGTCATCTCCTTCCAACTAGTCCTGATCTTCTTTTACTCATAGTTCCAGTTTTATATAGTGATGAATGATGCAAAACATCTGAAGGTAGGTTTGACCTCAAACACCACCTGGAGATCGAGTCACTGCTGTGCTGGTTTGTAAAGAGCACCTTGCAGCCCAGTAAGGAAGAGTACCAACTTCTCCAACATGTGAATGGCTAAGCAAAAATTTAAGCACCTTCTTTCTTGCCAACTGGAAGGTATGCTAGCCTAGGAAAATACTGCTGGTTTCTTGATAGTATTTTGTGAAGGGACACCAATATTTCATATCATGAAAGTTACCTGCATTAGGAAAATACCTCTTTCATCTTTGATGCTAGCATAGATAAGAACTGCTGACTTATGATTAGGATTTTCCTTAGCAACAGCTGGTTCACCATACACTTTGGACTCACCAATAGGGAAAACCAGCAAAAAAGACAGATGTGAACTCCTGTAAGGTCAGCAGTGAGGGCAGCTATCCTTGAGAAGGGAGTGGGATTTTTTTCAGATCACAAAAAGGACAATTAAAGAAGAAACAAACATTACAAGAAGTGGACTTCTGAGATTTCCTTTAACAGAGATTTCCAAGTCAGAGCCAAATTTAAACATACATAGGAAGAAACAGCCTCTGTGTCACTGGAATGTTCAAGGTCACCCTTCGGGCTAAGCACTTTCCTCTTCTGATAACACTGGTGTATATTCTTAACATTTAAATTAAAAACAAAAACCTAGAAGCATTTCAGAAAACAAGAGAAACTGGTAAGAAAATCCGTGGAAAAGAACCCTACAATGCTCCTGACTGAAGAAGGCTCAAAGATAACGTATTACTTCTTCCTGAGCTAGCAGAGAGAAGAGTACAAAACCACACAGAATTGATGCAAAGACCTTAGAATTCTGGTCCCTAATACACTACACCACCTTCAGCAGCAGCAAAGGATAATCACTGTCATTCCAGAAACTCTTCTTATAAATTGTGCTACAAAAAAAAGCAAACCCTCAAACGACAAAACCAAAACAATTGTTATTATAATCAGATCAGGTGGAAATTCAGAAAAAAAATCTGTAAACCTCTCTGGACAAAGAAAGGCTTGAGAAGAACGCTTCTCTTTTCTAGAGTAAGCTGAGCACATAGACTCCAAACTTGAACAAAGTCCACTAAATTTGCAAGAGGAGGAAACTAACCACAAAGCAAAACTTCCAATGCCTTACAAGAGGCAGGAAACCCCTGAGTACCACCCTGAGGGAATATTGGCAATATTTGAGGACAAAGTATTTACTCGCATAACAAATACAAAACATCTGAATAATGAGCATGCTTCACAAGCTTTGAAACTAAGCAGGAACTCATTAAAGTCGTTCTAAGAGTAGTTTGTACATGGTGGCTATAGGGTAATCCAAGAAACACTGAAATGATGTTTCAGTAAGCAGCAGTAATGCAAACTGCTTTGTTTGTGCTTTGAATGACATTTGCATAGGTTAAACCCTAAGTGCTCATGAAGCAGAAGCTGTACTGCAGAATATCAAGTGGGGGGAAAAAAAACCAAAGAAAAAAAAAACCCAAATTAAACCCCCAAAGCCAAAGAAATAAACCAAAACTAAAACCTAAATTTAGGAGTTCAAGCTCAAGAGTTGTTTTCAGAACTCAGTACACATCTATGAACTTCATTTCAGCAGATAATACATTCACAAGGGTTTTCTGCCAGGAAGCAAAGCAGGACTGCTGCTTTATTCATTTGCATACTAATGCCTAGCATGGTTTAAGCTGACAGCTGTGTTATATCCATGTTATTGGCCATTCAATTCAGCAAACTGAGAGGGTTACTACCTCTAGAAAGGCCTTCAGAGTTTGCTGTGTTGGCAAACACAAATATGTCCCCATCAGAGCCAATGACAGACTTTTAATAAGGTGTCCAAGGAAAATTTCCAAACACTACTCAACTATATTTATACTCTAGGGGAGAAGGGATTACCTTCTCTGCTTTCTGCTACTTAGGGCTGAGGGAAAAGCACTTGCAAGATTGTCTGTATTTCTCACAAAAGTCTTTGCAAAGATTTTTTTTTTCATTTGTGACATTTCAGAAAAATAAAATAAAATAAAGGCACCCAATTACCACTAACTTACAGGAAAAACCAGTATTTATTCTGAAGTAGTATTTTACACTTCATCCTAATTACTGGGCAAGCAACTTATAAAAAGTTCATTAAACAGGAAGTTTAATCTAAAAAAAAAAAAAACCTGTTCAAAACAACAAATAAGAAACTTCAACACATTGAGGACTAAATAAAATATGTCTGAAAAAGACAAAGTGCAACACATGCAATATTTTTCTTCTGCTTTTAAATTAACTTGAACTTAGCATAACCTCCTTTTGGAAATGTAGTAATGCAGATTGAGTCACTTGTTATGGTATGGAGCAGAAAGCAATGACAGCAGCAAAGGCAGGCCTTGCAGTCTATCTGCTTAAAATTCACACCCTTTCACCTTGTGTGTCTGAGGAAGAAGTAAGTGGAACAGAAAATCACTTCCACCTGGACCACTGCTTCTCTTTATCTGTTAAAGGCACATATATCACTCCCATCAGAGGCTTCATTTTGACACTGCCATCTTCTAGTTTGTCATACTGTTCGAGCATCTGGTTTCCCCCTGCAGGGCCAACTGGCAATATCAATCTTCCGCCAGGTTTTAACTGATCTATAAGCTAGAACACAACACAGAAATTAGAATGTAACCAGCCACTTCAGAGAAGCTGAATTCAAAGTTTGTTACATTAATTTAACAGCTTTCCACCATTCATCTATCTACTATTATGCAGGACATAACTACTTCAATTAGAAAAAATAAAATCATGCACTAGAAATGAGAGTATCTCAACAAAATAATACAACTGGTATTATAGAAACACAATAATGTCATGTAATTACAAAAGAAGGTAAAATAGTAATTAGACTGAGTTAGTTGCAGTTTTAGTTTCTATGTAAGAGAGAAAAAATATGAATTAAATCCTGAATTATTTTTACAATAGATTTTTTAAAACTGCTAGTTTTAACTGTTTGACATTTATGGTGCAGCAGTACAGGCCCACTGCCCAACATTTCTGGGGTAACTGAACCCCAACTTGATCCTTGAGCCTTCAGAATAAGATCTGAGATTTGTGACTTGCTTTTAAATTTATCTTCCTGCAATAATTTTAAGCTCTTTACAATACACTCACTACCCAACAGCTCCTCTTTCATTCTGTGAATGGAAGAGATTTTACGAAATTATTCTAAAGTATATGAATATGAGTAAGATGAGTAACAAGTAAAAAAGTATGTGAGAAAAATGCTTGGATTGGTTTTGCTTTCATAATTACATGAGGCAGCTGTGAGCAGTAGGCTCAAGGAAAATTCAGTACTTCCCAGACACCGTGGAAAAAAAGCCCTTATTTGTTACTAACAAATGCTATATTTACAAACTTTTCATTCACTACTAAACTTTTCATTACCTTTCAATTGTCACCTGTCAACACTTTGCTGGGAACACCACACCTCCCACGTACCCCAAAAGAAGAAACCCAAACCAACTGCCAGTGTCTGGAACTGTCTAACCTGTCTAGAGCCTCCAGTCCTTCACTATCTCTTTAATATTCAGATTTAAGAACTTTACTGGTAGCTAGCGTATTATAATCACGGTACATACTCCAATTCATCTGATAAAAAGAAGAGGAAAAAAAGTCTGCAAGAATGGACTTGAAATATGCACACTCTCAAGTCCCTATTTACTCCGGGGTTTTTTTAGTAAGAACTGGCCTGTATCCACTCAGAAAGCTATGAACACATGGCATCGTCTGTATTTCCAGCTGAGTACGCTACTTTTCCAACAGCCTCAATACCTTGGAACCCAGGAAAAAAATATTTAAATTTTGTAATTCAGTGTTTGATAAAACCAAATTAGTTTTTTTAAATAAAATGCTCCAGTTCATTGTTGTAATAGAAAGTTGTACACAAGTCATTTAAAAATCTGTATTTAAAGGAGAGTTATTAGAACACACAACTTTTGCAAACTAACAGGAAGCTGAAGTGTAACAGAAACAAAAACCCCCACACCATACAGTAATACCACACTACCCACTGATGCTCCCAGCGGCATAAGTCTACCAAGTATTTTACATATATACACATGTAAAATAGTCTTTACAGCTAAGAGAAACACAAAACATAAAAAGCTTACTGCTTGGGGAACAACTGGTGCTGCTGCTCCTACATGAATCGCATCATAGGGAGCTTCTTCTGCATATCCCATTCTTCCATCTCCCACTGCAAGAAAACAGCTTTTTAACATTTTCAAAAAGAGTGGAGAAAACAGCTAACCTCCCATATCTATAAGGCAGATAAAATCTATGCGCAGATTTCAACTAAAATTCTGCTGAGCAATAATAACAAGAAGTCAGTTTAAAAATATTAACACAATTGCGAAACAGATGCAACGAAACACTCTCATACATACACACACTTACAGAAGATATAAAATACCATGGAAATGCCTGAAATTAGAATGCACAGATTTATAACAAAAGTTCTTAAGCATTTATATGCCCTACCATTCTAATACAGACAACTTTTCCTCTCATTTACCCTCTTGGAACATATGCTTTGCTTTGCCTTGCCTTCACGCACAACATTCTTAAATACAAGGCAAATCATAAGCAGTAAATCTCAGCAGCACACATCAGAAGAACTCCAAAGGTGAGGAAAAGACAAAGCAAGTATTCACATAGGCTATACACCTGTAACTGCACTACCAGTTAGAATGAAAATCTACACCTACATTCATAAATTAACGCAGTACTACACTAATCCCCATGCATCCCCCTTTGTCAGCAGATGGGTCTCACTATCCTTCCTGGACAAACATGGATAGCCATATCAGACACTCATCAGATCAATCTCCAGGTCACTGCTTGGAAGTTATTAGTAGTAATTCAGTTATTCAGAGGGCTACCAATGCTGCTTCAAGAAGCTCCCTATTACAGATGTCTCATACCATTGCAGCTATGCAGGATGAAAGGGGAATAGATTGGGCTTTTTAAGCCACTGAAATGTAGCAAGCTAAACTAGACCCCAAGTGAAGCTTTGAAAGATGATAATGTGAATGTGGCATCCACCGTATTTACAGGAAACCAACAGGAAATTCAGAGCATGTTAGGCAAGCTCTCTCTGGAGTTATTTAGGAAGAAGTGAGGCTAAGTCATTCATAAATTCATACTCAGTGAGTGCTGAAGTTCCAGTAATCAGCTAAAAAGAAAAAGCAATGAACCTAATGAACACAGTCCTCTTGCTCAGTACAAGTAGTTGTTTGGGGTTTCCTGTCCTCAGACTGAACTTCGACTTCCATGCAATTCAATTATCAGAGCATAATCAAAAGGTTGAAGGAGTCAACAGAAGTTCTAAGACCCTGCCAGAGGCTGAAAATTTGTCAACTTCTTGCCTTCCAACAACTCAGAAGGCAGGAAAAATATATGGTGGCCATATCAGGTTTCATTTTGATCTCAGTGCTAGAGGGCCACCTGAACACTCACAGCACCCTCAAGTACTCAAGAGTGTACAGGAAGTTCTGGACAGCTCCTTGAAACAATCAGAATTGAGAAGTTTGCCATCTTTCATATTAGATTCTGAAACAAGACCCTTCAAAGACCTCCTACACCCAAAGCTTAAGGATACAGCACATTTTTTCAGTAGCCGAGAAGCCCCTTAAAAACTCAGTGACTTATTTCCTCACATCATCACTTCTGATCAGCACAAGTTTTGATCAAGGGCCACAGGCAGAAGCTGCCAAGCAAGAACTACCAATGTTTCAAGAGAACTCATGACTATTGACCACCAGTTCCAGTAAGTCAGCTTTTATTACTGTTGACAATAGTGAAAGTTCCAGTATTTGCAGGGCTTCATCTCTGACTCTGCCAAAGTGGATTCAACCGGAACAACCACCTTAACGCAGTCAAGTATATAATTTACATTTGCTTATGTCTTAGTGGCACAGTTGTCCTGGTTTCAGCTGGAACAGAGTTAAATTTTCTTCCCAGTAGCTGGTGCAGTGCTATGCTTTGCTTTTAGTCTGAGATCAACGCTGATAACACACCAATGTTTTACTTGTCGTCAAGTTTATTCTGATCAAGGACCTTTCAGTCTCATGCTTTGCAAGTGAAGAGGGGCACAAGAAGCCGGGAAGGAGCAGAGACGGGACACCTGACCCAAACTAGCCAAATGAGTATTTCAAAAGGTTGGTGAGCAAGCAGCTGCATGGTAGTTAGCAGCCAGCTTGGTTTTAACCAGGACAATTGTACACATCTTCTAAAGAGGAAGTAGTGATTTGTTGCTGTATCAACTGTTGTCCCATCAGAGAAGGCAAAGGGAAAAGACTTCTTTAGCTCAACCATACAGATATTGCTTTGAATTCTGTTAGTTACACAAGGAGACAGACCCTCACTCCCTAACCTGCAGCAGTAGGCATTAGAAGGAGAAGTCTCCAGTATGAATCTGTTGACAAAAGAGACTGTTAAATTGTGAAAGAAACTGCTAAGCTGAAAAAGAACACTTGTATTCGGAGACTCAAACACAGCTCGTATGCTGCCCAGGGAAGTCTCAATGTGACTTCTGCACATCTTATCACTTCACTGACAGTGGTAAAAAGGACCCAAAACATTTAAACCCCTTACTCTTAGAATCAATAGTCCAAACCTACCATCTTCAGAATCAGCACAAATGCCATCAACAACAAATTCATGCTTCTTTGTATGCACCATGCCCAGCATGGCTCTTCACTTTTAACATCAACAAAAATTTCCTGACTACAGTAATCAGGTAGATATCCACTCACAATGGGAACACATTTTTAGATACCCAGAAGATTATTTTTTTAAATTAAAATTTTAAAAAGTTGACATTTATATATTCAATGTGATACAAATTATTATATTATTTCATGTCCAAAGGGAAACAGCAGCCCAAATTTTGAGCTTGTGCTTGCATCCTAAGTAACATCCCCTGTCTTACTTAGATCTCTAGCTATATGCCACCCATTAATGCAGTAACCATAGCGGTGGGTAGTGGGTGGTGATGAGGGGGAAAGTAATGTCAGGACAGGACTTTCCAACATAAAAGGGTTTTGTAGCTTCTTTTTGAACCTAGACCTGATCTTCTGATAGTGGTACTCAAGCCTTCAGTGTCTCTATGTGGGCTTATTTTGCACTGTATCATGAGCACAGAAACAGAAGAAAACTACTTCACTGTGGTTACAATGCCCTCATCCCCTCTGGCTATGTCTGCATCAGCAAATAGTGCAATACAATAGAAGCAGATCTGTCCAGAAAAACAGTTTTTGCTGAGAACCCGATGTCTACACAACATTGGCATTTCAGAATGACTGACTGCTGTCGTCTAGTTCTAGTCTTACTGGCTTAATATCCATTAACAAATGAAACATATTTGGTTGCTTTTTAGAACACATAATCCAGTCTAGTTTCATCCTAAAGAAATCAGAGTTTGCGCTTTACAAGAGTACTCGCCTGTAAGTCGAAGTGTGGTGAGTGAAAGCAGTTGAGATTCACCTTAAAGGCACACTCCTCATTTTAAGAGAAAAAAACCCCAGAACAAAAACAAACCACACACCAAAACCAGCAAAACACCCCACAAACTAATATAGATATACCCTAAGTTACCTATTACAAGTTTTCAGTGCCATTCTATTACTGAGGCATCCCAAAATTATGTTGTTTCTTCTGAAATGCAGTTACAGTATATGTCAGGTGTGACAAAGCAATGGAGAGTGCCTGAAGCATGCTTGTGGAAAGCCAGCAACTGACATACCTCCCATCAGCAATTAACCCTGGGGTTTTAGGGGTTTTTTTGTGTGTTGGGGAAGGTGGTGTTTTAAAAAACAGCTCTGGATTCTAGCTCCACACCAAACTACTTCCAGAAATTCAGCACAGGTGAAACATTCTTCCTTGCCACCTAACTTACAAACATGCTTCTTGTCCATCTGTGCTTTTTTAAAAGTACCTCACAGCAACACTATTCAGAAGCCTCTCAGTCATCCTGCTACAGAGTCAAACATGATAGAGATGATGATGATCACAGAATCATAGAATAGTTAGGGTTGGAAAGGACCTTAAGATCATCTAGTTCCAACCCCCTGCCATGGGCAGGG